>PVIR01001026.1:0-34634 GCA_004026965.1 Petromus typicus | reverse complement strand
AGCCACATTCCAAAGGGAGATGTTTTCAATTCACTCATTATAGAAAGGTCAGTCAGGTTCAAGTTCAATGTCATGGAAAAGAAGTACTCTCTACAAGGAGTACCACCCACACATGAAAAAAGTGGAGGCAGAATTAGATGAACTATGTAACCTAATTTTTTGGGCAAATACAAGAAAATTAGCCTTGTGTGCTATTTGAATTTAAAACCACATATTAACAATTCAGCTGTAGAAGGTGACAGCAACCACAACAAAGTAAACACGCTCTCCAAACCACTCGGCCGTAATGATGTTATTAGTATGCATGTTGCTGAGCCCAGATGTAGCCTTTAGCAGCCCAAGCCCTTCCAGTGCTTTTTGTTCTAATGGCTTCAGACTCTTTCAAAATGGGCTACTCAGAGCCCACCATGACTAGAGGACAGGATCAGAGGATAATTCACACCAGCAAATGAAACATGATCACTGTGTCCATCTTACCACATCCCACTGTCCGCCACCATAATAAATAGTATCTGCTGTAAGGCAACAAGGAAACTGTGAAGAATCGTGGCTTCAGTGGAACTCAGCCTCTGCTGGAGCTGAGCACCGAGAAGTTGTTCCTTTAGGTTGATGGTGAAACAGTTACCTGTAGAAGGGAAAAGGAGGCCCCCTGGTGAGCTTCCGCTAAGAAGTCCTTTCTTCAGTGAATTCCCCCATTGTGAAAAGGACAGGCTGGCCTTTACTTAGCTGTAGTCAAATAGAAAAATTGTAGATTGTGCAGTGATAACCCCCACGGATGCAAACCAAGTGCCCAGTTCAACTTCAAGGGCCTTCATCTTTATTCTGATGTTTAGCATGGCTACCATGACAACTTAGAAATGTACACAAATGTGGTAAGCAATCCTGACTTTCAGGACACACAACATTTGGAAACCACACCAAGAAAAACAAAGTGTCGGGATTAATCTGTTAGTCTTTGTTACAGCTGCAGTCAACCCTCCCGTGCCATGTTTTGGGTTCTCTCCCTTATATATAGATGGAGTCCTTCTCTTTATTTTTCTATGATCATAGAATCTAGAAATAGGAGTTCATATTGTTTTCATCTTTGAATCAGAAGTAGGTAAACAACAGTAAAGCTGAGGGTGTAAGATGTGATTTAGTGTAGGTTAACATAGTGCAGAGGGTATTTTGCAATAAAATTTTAAATTAGGGGGAATATATTTATTGCCTGTCATATGTGTGGCTTATGAACTATTGGTTTGATATTTGGCAGAGTGCATAAGAACTGATAATTAGGTGTGTGTGTAGGTAGTGACATTTGTTTAAAACAAAGTCCTGTAAAACTGAAATCATTTATACCTCTTACTTTGGTCAGCCTCTCAGAGGCAAGGAATAAAACATACCAGTGATATCACACTTACAAGAAGCTTTAATTATAGAGACACCTGATAAAATGCAGATGAGCTATCTGAGAGCTATGTGAATTCTAATAAATAGAATTAATGTTAGTGGTGGCGATGGTGGCGATGGTGGCGTGTGTATAAGAAAGAGAGACAGAGATTGACGGAAAATCATACACTATAAGGCTGAGATGTTTTTGAAGGTGAGCTTTTAAAACTCAATAAAATTTTTTGACTGAGATTATATGTAACAAATTAGGAAAATTGTCTGTAATTGTCATATAAATTGTCTGTAATTGATATGTCAAAATACTAAAAGTAGCATGGCCATAGAAATACACAATTTGATGGATGTATGTTATTTTTTTATTCCCATTTGAAAACATTGAATTATGGCCTTATAAAATAATATTACTTTAAATGCAAGAAGCATGAATGAATAATCATTTTAAGGTTCCGAAGGCTACAGATGTGAATGTTTACAAACCTCTGTCACGTTTCATCCTTTATTCTGAATCTGACCACCTGGACCCAGTAATGCAAGACATTCCAAATGGAGTCAAATGGGAGTCCCTCCTTGGTTAAGAATAACCAGCACAAGGCCCGAACTAAAACCCTTTGTGGTACTAGGTTACTAGGAGATCAGGGCCGATGACTCCTAGTTTGTTTTTTCCTCACTTTTATTTCTGCTATATGCCTAGCAGAGGTTTATTGCAATAAAGTCGGTTACTAAATGAGGCTTTATTAATTAGGGATGGGCAGAAAACCAGCTGTGACATAGTGACCTCGGGTGGGAAGCCAGACCAGAGTAATTAAGACATAACATGGTAATGGGGACAAATAATGAATGCATTCCATGACCCGACGGTGCGCCGTGCCCCCTCTCCAGGCCTGTTTTGATTTTTTTTCCCCTCCTTTTTTCCCTTTAAACTGATAGTCTCTTTGAATTGCCTTCATAATATACTTAGGTCCAAAAATGGTCTCCTAGGTAGTAAAAGTAGTAAAGAAAATATGGGCTAACATTGAAGAAAAGGTTAAGGTTTCAAGGCTGTTTCTTCTTGTGTGATGTGAACACTTTCATTAGTGGCCCAAATGGGTAATCCTTTGTCATTTGGGATCCAGCACTCCTTGTTACACAGGAAAGGGGTTGGGCATGCATCTCTACACCCGGATGTAATATGCTGGGTTTTTCTTCCCTTGATGCCAACTCCCCTGTGATACTGAAAAAAAAAAAAATAGAAGAAGGCAATAGGGCTGCCCAACATGTGAAAGGTAAGAGAAGAGCCTCAGGTGACTCTTTTCCAAGTTAAATGACCCAGGGAAGAGATAGAAAAATGATCCTCACAGAAGCCTCAGACAGTCTACAACCCATCGCGGCAGACACCAAATGACAGCAACTAAGGGGGAGCAGCCATACAGTTTTAAATGCTTCACCTCATTTCTAAATGAGTTCAAAACTGACTTGTTGACTCCTTCTCTTCAATAAATTTGAGTTTGGAACAAGGGTGATTTCGCCGGAAGTAAGAATTCTATTTTTAAAATAAAAGTGGAGTCACTGTGCAGTCTTTTAGTAAAGCATCCTTACCCTTTAACCAAATGTTCAAGTCGTTTGGCAAACCTTTCTTCATACAATTTTAAGTCTGACAGAGTCATTTCTTAATAGAAGCTTACTGGACTGATTATGTGTGGAGGCATGTAAAGCAATGAGTCAAACAACTATCCAAATAAAAGAGTCCAGTAAAATACAAACAAATGGATCATCAAAATCAAACAAGCCATGGACATTCTTCTAATGGATGTTAAGACATTTTGTTTTTCATTTTCTTGACTTCTAAGGATAATTACTTGGCTTCTTCATTTGTCTGTATCCCTCAAAGAAGCCAAAATATTCCTGGTTCATGACATACCTCAGGGAAGATTCGTGGCATAACTTCTAATCATTTGGACCACAGCTCATTCTTTTTTTAAGAAAAATGAAATCTTTTTTTTTAAATTATCTTTATTGGTACATTACATATACACATTATGATTGCACTGAACAATGAGAATTTGTACCAGTCTATGACTCAACTGAATTCTCGTTTTTTCCCATACCTCTACCCACCCTACCAGCCCATTCACTATATACATAAGCTTTGTTTCCTTTTTTATTATAATCTCATTATTTTTCCCTCGTTAGTTACCCCTTCACCCCACTTCCCTTTGAGTATTTTCTATTTCACAATATATAACATACATTCTAGAACTCATTTACAACTTCATTTTCTCAGAGAAAAGATACAATATTTACACATCTGTGATGTATTTATTTCACTTATGAGGATGTCCTCAAGGTATGTTCATTTAAGTATAAATGATTCAATCTTATCACTTTTTATGGCAGAGTAATACTCTATTCTGTAGAAGAACTACAACTCTTTCAGCTCATTCTTTGATTAAATAAAATCTTTACCCAGTATTTTAAATTGTGAAGATGAAGTACTATTAAATAAGTTTTAGCATAATATTCTCAAGAGAAAGAGTTTTGCATGTTTTCATTATGGCTCTTCAGTTGTCTAGCTGCACTTCAGGTAAAAAGGCTTTTCTTTCTTCTTTCTGAGAAATTTCCCAACAGATGCCAGGGAGCCACAGCACTTTGGTAATAAGTTTTTGTATCATTTGCTTTAACTTCTGGGATCATATGGTAGTTAGCATATTTAATCTATGAATAAAATTTCTCCATCTATTGACAGCTTGTTTTGTGAGAGCATAAAAGATCTGGGAAAACTAAAGTACATTTGCCCCCTTGATTTTAATGAAGCTCTGTAGAGTATTTGTCTCCTTGAGCAGTGAGCAAAGAAGATATATTTTTCCAATAAATTATATGTGAACATATACATGTGTGTGTGCATGTGTGTATATGCACATACTTATATGCTTTCTTGAAAAACTAAGGTGAGTTTTAACAAACTAGAAAAATAACAATTGTAAGGTAGCTATGTTTTCTGTCTTAAGGCTTTTAACATTTTCTTTAGCATGATAGTCACATGAATAGCTTTAGGAAGGTAGCAAGAGGTTTTCTGTGTGTTAACTTTCTGTTTTGAGGAAAACAGCCTGTCAAAATGAAAAGCTTATTTAGTTTCACAGTTTCAGAGGTTTCAGTTCATGGCTACAGGGCCCTGTAACAATTGAACTTCGGATGAGGAAAACCATTGTAGAGAGAGTGTGTAACAGAGACACTACTCATCTCATGGCAGCTGGGACTCAGATAGCAAGGGGCCAGGGCCCAGTATGCCCTCACAGTTGTGCCCTAGTAACACAACTTTCTTTCACAAGTGCTGCTGCATTTTAAGGTCTTCACCACTTCCAAATAGCACACGCTGCCAACCAAGCCGTCAATATACGAATGCTTTCTTTACATTCTGTATAAAATATTAATATAATATATGCAAGAGCCTAACTCTTATTAAAAACCATTTGACCTATCTACACACTTTAATGTTCGGGGTAATCAGTCATGGCAGAGAAAAGGGCTGAGGATGTAAGTGCAGCAAAATGGCGACGAGAGGGGATCTCCGCGAACCTCACAAACACTTTATGTTTTTTCCCCTAATCCTTTTGATTTTTCCTGTTTTGGTGGGTTTTCTTTTTTTTAAATTATCTTTATTGGTACATTAAATATACACATCATGCTTGCACTTTCTTTAAAAGCCAGGCACAGGAATTTCAGAGCTTTGAAGAAATCGTTTCTATATCCTTTGAATAAGTTTAGAAAGTTTTGTATATTCTGGAGTTTAAAGTGAAGGTAAAAACAAAACAAAACCAACCCCATAAACAAGAAAGAGATGCTTGGGCTAAATCAGACTCCGTGTATTGCTTAGCTGAAAACACAATGAAATACAGAAATTTATAAAATAAAAGTTAAATTTCCCCATCAGTTCACTGTTAACATTTCCCAGAACCTGTGTACAAAGCAGGTAGAGACTGTGTCCACCGCATGTCACAGGTGACTGGGATAAAGGCGATTGCTGCCGTGTCTCCGAGGACAGGGGAGTATTCTTTTCTCTGGAAGCTATTAATGCCGATGCAGTAAACACTTCCAGAGACGCTTTCCCAGAATGGACTACTTTGCATCTTCCCCATTCATGTTCCTGCCTGTTCTTTGTGTTTGAAAAGAAGAGAACTGACAGCATATAAAAACTAGCGAATGGGAGATGGACAGAAATCGGACAGAAAGGAAGTGATTAGAGACAGACCAAGAAAATCATCCTTTCTTAGTGTCTGCCTTGCGAGGACTGAAAGAAAAACAGTTCTACAGGAAGCATCATTTATGAGCAAGTGTGCTTCTCATCTGTCTGTTTCTGTATTTTTCATCTTTAAGAAATATAATTTACCTTCAGAAATGTTTCTTTATTAGGACATGTTTGCAGTGCAAGAAGTCTACATTCATCTTAGGGAGGAGTTCATGTACATAACATATCTTGATTCTTTTTATTCCTCTTCCCATCCTCACCTACCTTCATCCTTCTGTCTATAGAGCCCTTTCCCTATTTCCATTATCATTATTGATATTGTTATCTTTAGTTCACATTTTTGAAATTATGTACATTGTTTGGGGCTATTTGACACATGTACAAGGCACAAGTTATAATTTTTTAAAGGTGATAATATCTCAAGACATTCCCATTAATCCATATAAAAGAATAATACAGTTGAAAAGAGACTTAGACATTATTTGGGAGAACAACTTCAAAGGATCTGGGGGAAAAAATCAACTGTTCTGAGTTTTGAGCATTTTCAAATCTCTCTCTCTCTCTCTCTCTGTCTCTCTCTCTTCTCTATTGTTTATCTATCATCTGTCTACCACACAGAACTCAAATACTCCTACATGTCCAGATAATCCAGGTGTCTATATGTGATTTGTGTGTGTGTGAAAATTGTAAGACATTCAGCTTCACACCAGCAGCGACTGTGCTAAGGGCTGCAGGGTGCACATAGGCTCCTACGCTCAGGGCTGCTGAGCTGCTTGCCCCTCACACGCACCTACACCTGTGTGCTTTCAGGTGTCCAGTTAAATTTCAGTACCAGAAGCACAAGCAGTGCATTCAAAGGATGGGAGGGCAGGAACTGGGGTACTTGTTCTCCCACTCTCTTCTTAGTAGTCCATAAGTTTTCACTGGCTATAAATGGGTCCATTGTATGACAATCTCTGTATTTATTTTACCAGTATTTATGGAGGCCCACACTGTTCTAGTTGCCATGTACACAACAGAAAGTCAAAGATGTGACATCTTTGTTCACACAAACTTATTTAAAAGTTTTATTTAGCTTTTACATTTTTAATCATAAAGTATTTTAGGGATTTGGGGGTATATCTTTAAGTGCAAAAAAACTTAAGAATTGGAAAAATACTCTAATTATAAATTCTGATAGGAATTTGATACAATGATGACAGATAGGTTGTACATATCAGGAGAATTGTTGAATAAAAATAAAATAAAGTGGCTATTAGTTATTTTAATGGACATTTGAGTAACCAAATGCCAAATGAATCAATAAAATATTAAAAATAGTCATGTACGTTACAAGAGTCTGTCTCTATCTGGTATATTTCATTCTTTGTCAAGTGCATGCTTTAAACCATGCTCGGGTATGAATTAAAAACTGTAGATGATCTTTGTTGAACACTTTCAGGTTGTTTTGATGTAGGAAAGAAATCGTAACCATAGAACTTTTTGAGTTATAAATTCAACAACTAATTCTCAATATACAAAGTGATAAAACATCTGCTCCAGTCTAATCAGAAGCTATTTCAATTTTGTGAAGAAATCAGTCAAGCCTGTTGCTGGGTGGCATATAGACAAAAACCCCCAACTGATCGACTGAGTTTTTCCCTTTTGAATGGGTTGTTTGGCATCTTGTAGACCCAGCCTATGATTATACTGCCATCTGTATTCTTTCTTACATCAGGCTTATTTCAGCCACAACTTATACATGCTGTTTTGAGACGAGCTAGTCAATATTTTGGTTTGTCTTTAGCTATAAGAACGCCGTAGACAGTCTTGCATGAACTTGGCTCTGCCTTACTAATTCTCTGTCAGTTCTGGCAGCTATAGGAATTTAAGTTCATGGTGTAGATATTTGGATTCCCCTCAAAATAGAAATAAAATATGTAAAATAAAATCTTAAAATAGGCTGCCTTTCTTTGACAAAATACCCAAACTCCTAGAAATGGCCAGCCATAGTCAATATGTATATGCATATAAATTTAGTGGAAAAACAATACAAACAAAATAGACTATTTTGAAGTAAACAATTGTTCATGTTATGTTAGTCTTTAAAGTGTAAGAGGCAGTTGAATAAATCGTCCTTTTCCTGGTTCAACTTTTCATTAAACCTTTTGAAATTACAAGATCCTATGTGAGAGTAAACTATGTGCTTGAAAAATAAATTGAAATATTATATGTATATTCCCTCAGTGACAAAACTATAATATAAAAATGCTGCATTGTCCAGTTTTATCCAAAGAAGACAATCAATGTTCAAAGAGTTTTCACATAACGATAAAGTTGGTGTCCAATTTTAACAAACAAAGACCATGTTCAAACATATTCTATAATAAGAACACCTAATCAAAAATACCTTGTTTTTTTTTTTTGTTTGTTTGTTTGTTTTTCCTTAATAAAAGTTGGGGGAAAGGATAGACAATGGCAATAAGAAGGAAATATGTATGTTTTTTATTCACTAAGGGAATAGAATGAGTAGATTTACATTTTGGGAGACTTAAAATTTATACAATTTGGGAAACTCATTTTAAAAAATAAGTAAAATTCACATGAAATATCAGGTATAAAAGTGAATATTAATTTAAAGTAAGAGGATTAAAGGTCTCTGGAAGGGGCATATATACATCATTATCACTCACATTTGTACTACATTAACTTTATAATATAATCGGTGGATTAATAGAACAAGAAAACAATTTAAATTACCTGGAATTTGAATACAGAACTCCTGAAGAAGGATATGGTTGATGACATACCTTACATGAAAAAATTCTATCTTCCATTCATGTATAACATTTATGTGACATCACCTGGGTTCCTTCTATTATTAGTAAAATTATTAGTAAGTTTCTTGGCTCCTGTTTCATTATCATACAAAATATTTCAGAATCACTAAGAAATGACCCTTTGACATTAGGAGAAGTCAGCATGTGACCAGAGGAAACATGTCCCATACAGGGCAAGTAAAGTGATAATTAAGGGTTAAAAGGACATAGATCTTTGTTCCCTGGTTATAAAAATTCTTACTTTAAAATACAACTCAGAGAAGGAAGAGCCACAATTTTCTGGATTTCCCACAAGGCATAGTGGTGGAGGTACATTCAGAAGACAGACCTGTGGGCAGTTGGTCCAGGGCCACACTCCCAAGTTCTACCTCAGTTTCAAATCTTCCATTTCCAAATCTTCCATCTTCCCCAGCCCAGCTAAAGAATTTTATTGCTGTGGTCACCACCATTGCTAGTTCAGTTAACATGCTTAGAGTTACCTGCTAAATTGCAGTGTCTTCTGTTACGTTTGCAAGGTGTCAGCCAATGTTTATATAAACCTCTGAAAATGGGATACTAACTAAGCTTACTTCTGACCACAGAAATGTGATTGGCACACATCTGGACACAGGATCCTCTACTTTTAAGATATTCTCTCCAGTTATTTATTTTATCCATCAGAGAGAGAGAGAGAGAGAAAGATATTGAGAGAGAGAGAGAGAGAGAGGGACAGGAGTGAGAGAGAAAGAGAGAGAGAATAGGTGTTCTTGAGACTGCTGTTCTGGCAGTTTGACAGAGATTAAGCTTCCCACTAAAAATAATGGTATAAGTATAAAACTATACTCTTTAGTTTTATCAATGGTATGACAAGACAGTTATGGTTTGTGACAAGTATAAGCTAGCTGAAGGGCCAGGGATTCACGTTGGTGGTACTGCACCTATCTTGCACGTGCAAGGTCCTGAGTTCAATCACCACTTAAAAAAATATATATAAACAAAAAACCCCCAAACAAAACAACAAAAATAAGTCTAATGAAAAACAAAATCCTAAAGACTTCTACAAAACATGAAGTATGGGCTGTATTCATTGGGCACTGAGAAAACCTAGATAAAGTTGAGTTTTTTTTCTTACTTCTACAGAGGTCATGGGAGACAGGGATCTGGTATGTGCAAGGATAGGAGATGATCTCAGTTACGTAGCCCTCTTCATCAAGCTGGGACCAGAAAGAGCCATAAACTTATGGTAAATAGAAAATTATGTCCCCCAAAGAATCTGCAGAATACATTACTAACCTTGAGCTAGAAGAGAAAAAACTTTTGTCTGAGAGCTCTTAACACTGGTGGGAATACAAATGGCATCCAGTGCAGTTGGGTGTAGTTACTAAAACTTGAACTGTGTATCTAAAGTGATGCTAGATCATGAGTGTCTACAGCTCCTGTCAGGAACAGATACAAGTCCTATCTAAAGGAAATCAAGTCTCAACACACATGCATAAATAATGTCCAAAAAATTATGAATGCAAGTTTAAAAGTTACAGTACACAGAAAACAGTAGAAAACATGAACAAAAATAATGTGTTCCTAACCTTTTCTATATAATATTTGAAATAACATGAAAAGAACATGAGCTTAATAGGTTAGCATATTTAATTAACTGACATAGAGACTAAAATTGAATAAAAGAAGCTGAATATGATGGTTCATGTCTATAGTTCCAGGATTTGGAAGGCTGAAGAAGGTTCACTTCATATCAAGAATATAAGAACAGGGCCAGGGAGTTAGCTCAGTGGTTCAGGAGCCTGTCTTGCAAGTGTAAGGACCTGGGTTCGATCCCCAGTTAACAGTATACCATACTGGGTGTGGAGACTCATGCCTAGCAGCAACCAGTACCACATAGGACAGTGCCGGGCGTTGTGGCTCACGCCTCTAATCCCAGCACTCGGGAGGCAGAGGCAGGAGGATTGCTGTGATGTGAGTTCGAGGCTGAGCTCAGGGCCAGCCTGAATTACAAAGCAAGACCCTGTCTCAAAAAAAAAAAAAGAATGTAAGAACAGCCTATGAACACAAATTATATCTTTAAAAGAATGTGTAAAAGGGGCCTATTCAAACTATGAAGCAAGTTTAAAATTAACCAAAGAGATCAATGAAAGAAAAAGGTTATAATTAATTTTTAAAACTCAATACACCTAAAATTAGATCAGATACAGATAAAAGATAACTAATAAGCTGGGAGATGTACATGAAGAAATTGATATGTAGCATAGAGGGACAAAGACAGAAAATGCTACTGCATTATTAACCGATGTGAAAGATAGGGTAAAAGAATTAAAGCATATCTAATTGGAATTTTAGTAAGAGAGAAACACCATCTAAATATAAAGTGGTTGATGATTTTTAGAACTAAATTCCAGGTAGGACAAATTTAACAATCTATATTTAAATATGTAGCTCAAAATAGAGAAGAAGTAAACCTAATTATATCAGTAATTATATTTAATCTAAGGAGGCAAATAAACCAGTAAAAATAAGTAGGGATGTATAACAACATGAACAATATACATATATCAAATATGAAAAGATATACCATTATTATACTATCCAAAAACAGAAAATGATAGTACAACTTGGTTAATATTTGACAAAGTAGACAGTAAATTTAAAAATATTACTGTTTGGTAGGAGTGTAGACTTGTACAACCCCTACACATGTACACATGTACAAGTGTAGACTTGTACATAAAATGTGTACAATTTTATGTTTTATGTATTGGTTAAAAAATAAGTTTGTTTTTACAAACTGGTTTAATAATGATAGAGAATTCAGTTCACATAGAAAAAACTGGATATCAGTTTGAGATTCCTCAAAAACATAGGTTTAGAGGTCCCATTTGACTGCCATATTTCTCTGTTAGCTATATACACAAAAGAACTGAAAGATTCATATCAGAGCAACATATGTCTACCCATGTTTATAGCAGCTTAGTTTATAATAACTAGATCTTGGAAACAACTAAAATATTCATCCACTGGAGAATGGATAAAGATGATGTGGTTTTTTATAGAATGGAGTATTACTCTGCCATAAAAAATAAGAAGATTGAGACATTCATATTCAAATGGATGTACCTGCAGGACATCCTCATAAGTGAAATAAATAGGTCACAGAAGTGTAAGCACCATATCTTTTCTCTGGTATGAGAAAATGAAGATGTAAATGAGTTCTAGAATGTATGGTACATATTGTGAAATAGAAAATATTCAAAGGGAAATGGGGTGTAGGGGTAAGTAAAGAGGGGAAAACTAATGTGATAGTAATGAAAAAGGAAAAGCCTTTCTATATAGGGGGTGGGGTTTGGGGGAAGGGTAGAGGAATGGGAAAAAATGAGAATAAAATTGTGTCATATCATATACTGGTACAAATTCTCAATGTGGAAAGCGACTATGATGTGTATATATAATGCGCCAATAAAGATTTTAAAAAAAGAAGATTATTGGGATTTTTATAAAGGCAAAAGATCTCCATCATACATAAATGATAAGTATTGAAGACAAAGTTTTTGTCCTGATTTAAACATTACACATGTATGTAATACTGAAACATCACTAAGAATCCCATTAATGTGTACAATTTTATGTTTTATGTATTGGTTAAAAAATAAGTTTGTTTTTACAAACTGGTTGAATAATGATAGAGAATTCAGTTCACAAAGAAAAATAAAATTTTTAAATATAAAATTCTTAATACATATAATTCAAAGTCTTATTCTTAATATACAAAGAAAAGAGAAATGTAAGAACAAATAAGTTTAATATCATTTTAAAATATTAAACAATATCTATCACGAAGGAAAATAAATCAGTAAATATATGAATTCAAGAGACAAATTACAGGCTCAATCCAATGGACACATACATCATGTTTCATATTCTTCTTCTTTTCTACTTTAAAGCAAATTTAAATGTGTAATAGCTCTACAAGAATTTCTAAAGGCCATAGACTTATTCAACATATCTATGGCTAATCAAATTATGAATAATTTCCTGGTGCCATCCAAAATGCACTCTACACTGTACTATAATGATCTTGATTGCCTAAATCTGTAGTCTACACTAGGTTTATTGGAAAGGAAATTCAAAAAGTTACTCTTTACTGCTCCTTTTTGCTCCTTTACGCCACTGAATGATGAAGTAAACTGAATATGTTTTTAAATACGTCTCATTCATTTTGATTTCCCTAATATCTTCATTGTGCTATTCTAACTCTATATTCTCTGTTACTAGAACTCAATTGAAAGAATAAGATTTCATTTCCATTTTGGAGTGGGGCCATAGGGCCTAATAATTAATACTGTACCCCAACTAGATGGCACTAAACCTGGGTGTCTTTCTGTAATTAGACAGAATTACTAATTACTAAATTAGTAATTACTAAATTAGTAATTACTAAATTAGTAATTTAGAGACTGACCTATTGGTTCATTTGGTAATGCTTCATCTCTCCATTCTAAATTCTCCATCAGTATTTCTCTTCATAGTTTCAGGCATGATGATCATTGGTCCAAGTCTATTACTATTATTGGGTTTTCCAAAGTGATAAGTATCATTTTCAAGGAAATATAAAATATTTGTGAAATTTGAACACATTTTTAATAAAATAAGTATTAATAAATAAATGCATTAATAAATACAAGTATTAATAAATACATGTATATATCCCAAATCTGCATCATATTGATCACTTTATCTTATCACACTTAAATTGAGATTGAATTTCTCTTATCACACTTAAATAGAGATTGAATTTTTTAAAAGTGAATATTAAAAAGCTAATACTCTTAGTTTAGTCAAACTAAGTTAAACATGAAGTGGAAAAAAAATGACTCACCTTGCCAGACCTATGAATGAATCCAACTTAAGAACATTCTTTGGTAATGGAATTTGTTTGTCAGTTTTGTCTTACACACCTTTGACACAAACATACAGGGTCTATTGCTTTGTGCTTCTAGGCATGTTTGTAAAGTCTGTCTGACTTGTAGGTCCACTTGGGAATCTTGTTGTTCCAAAACTCAAGCCACATAGTATGAGAAATAGAGAAATCACATGAGGAAGACATGTAGACCAATTCTGGGGAACACTCTTAACTGAGGTCTTGTTGAAATTCACATCAACCTCCAGACAAGTGAATGAATAGCCTTGATGTCCAGCCAGCCTCCACCACCACTAGACAGCAACCACAGGAAAGACCCCAAGATCTAGCCTAGCTGATCCTAGTCACTTCTAAAAGAGTGAAATACATTTTTAAAAGTTATTCTGTACATAATTATATTTCAAGAACATGTAATAGTAAAATTATAGACTCCTAGAATAAGAATCATTATTGTTTATTGTTTACTCTGAAAAAAGTAGCAATGTGTAGTAAAATGACGTCCTATCTAACGAAAAACATTAATAAGTATCTTTGTAAGCAAGCTTCACTTGTAACACAGTTGCCATTTAAAATAGCAAGGAAAAGACAGACTTTAATAACTGGAAGGGGTCCAGAAAGTAATTATCCAATCAGAATATTTTGTGAAATTTAGAAGACAATATAAAAGAAAAACTTTGGTCCAAAGCTGTGCAGAGAGTAAATGTTGAGTGATTAACATTTGTCTATCATTCTCTTATGAAATTGTCTTTAAACATATTATACTGTACTTGTCCATTTTGGTGGTGTCTAGTTTTACTTAACTTTTGAAAGTATATAATTATTACAGCATTTTAAATATGGAAATAAAAACTGCTAACACCAAAGAAAGTGAGCATAGTCTATTGTTCTTGTTTGAGTCAAAAGTACCATAGTTTAATAACTCAGTGTTTGCAGCATCATGTTTTTTTTTCTTTCAAGTTAATGGAAACAAGTCTTTATTAAGTAACTTTTAATATCAGAAAAATAAAACTCTTATAATTCTCTTTATAGTAAATATATAATATCAGTGCTTTGGCCATCTTAAGTTAAAGGCCCTTTTTCATAAAATATATGGTTTTAGACTTTACTCAAATTGAATTTATAATCCCTATGACTTCCCTACATATACATAACAAAAGAGAGTAGTAAAATTAGCAAATACTAAACTATATTGATAATTTAGCATTCTTAGTTTGTGGTTTTAGAAACAGTACACGCACCTAATATATGTCGATTCCTTGGCTTATTAGTTGCAGTGTACAATGCAACAAAATACAAAATAATGCTTGGTGAACATTTGTTCATATCTACAAGACGGCAGCTAAAGATTAGGTTTCAATACTGACATTTAACAATCCTACAAGCAATAGCATTACATTATAATATGCCATCAAGGCAACTTTTTTATACTGAAAAAATCAAAATAAAAACCATTATTTGTAAACTTTTATACGAAATGTAACTCTTCAAGTGGAAATAAAAAATAAAATTTGTCTGTTTGCTATTGAATACACTTAGGATTTGAATTTTCATTATACTGAGAAAAAAAGCTCTTTTGTGTTGGGAAAATAATGCTTCAAAAAATAATTAGCAGAAAAACCCACCAGTATAATGTTTTGTCCTTTCAATGAAGCATCATGTTAATTTATGTAATAATTTCAGAGCACCTGTTTTAAAATAGTTAAATGGCCAAAGGATGTTGATCTTTAGGTGTCCAGTCCACTATTTTATGGGGAAGTTATAGATTCATCATCATCCCACCTGTACATGCTAAATCCTTAAAGCGATGAGAGACTAAGAGAGGTATTGTCCCTTTTTTCCTCCAGGTGACTGTCTTTGGGAATATTCCTAGGGCGCCATTCCCCTTGACAAAAAACACATACCGATTTTTGTTTCAGGAAATGGGAAGACAGAACTGGAAGCTTGCCCACTGGATTCCATGGCCATCTATATCTATTTTGAACAACTTACCTCACTTTTTCTTGTCACTACCAGAGTTAGTGGAATAAATACTTTGTTATTTCATTTTACTTAATCTGTATAGATGGAGCCAAAAATTCCCCGTCCCCAAAGCACAACTTTTTCCAGGGCAAAAGTGATGCTAATTATCCTCTTGATCAATGTGCCACCCACACTCTAAACCAGTTGATGCCTATGGATTAGTCAGGCAAGAATGTTTGAAAGCAAAAGAATGCCTCTTTTAAGTACTTAGTCCCCAGAAAATAACGGCTCAACTCTTTTTCTTCATTGGTCTGCTGTCTCCTGAAACAGTGTATTATTATAGATAATCTACAATGAATGAAAAACAAAGCATTCTGTATTCAAAATATGCACACATTTGCCAAGTTTACTGAACCGGTGATTTTTCAAAATAAAAGATACAAATATTTATTTGAAAAATGACTCCACAGTGCTGTAGAACCAAAGTGTGACAGGGACAAACAGGTTTTCCAGACAGATACCTATTGTCAGTAAGATTAGTTGAACTCAAAATAGTGCCAGGAAACCTCTTTCATGCTTCAACAGGAAGTAATTTGTTTCAAGTAATGATGACTAGTTATGTATAATTATCTGATTATTGGGAAAAAAAGTTGCCTAAACAACTTTTGTGTGCTGCAATGTAAGATTTCATTACTCTCTGAATTATTTAATGTTTATGTAGTTCTGAGACAAACTGCACAATTCAAAACCAATTAAAAGATTTGCCCAGATCACCCATAACTTGTAAATTGGCACAACGTGGTAGGATACATATTAAGTTGGATTTTTGTTTGGGGAGAGAGAAGTAAAGTCTTCAAAAATAATGAGGTTTTCCAGAAGAGAATGTTTATAAATCATCAACCAATGAAAATGATTCATGAAATCATATCAATTTTAATATAAAACAGTGTAATTCTTATCTCCTGTGTAGGTAGACTTTTAAGATGTATGAGAAAGTGAATTGCTTATATCATGTAAATGAAAATAATCATTCAGTGTCTCACACTATCTTGCAAATAAGGAAAAATATTTAGATTCATACACGAAGAAATTTTAGTCATTGTTATTCTTCTGATTTATTTAGAAACACAATGAATTAAACTAATATTATTTTATATTCAATTGGCATAAATTTACTTTGCTTCTTGAAACAAATCTATTTGAATGCTGGCCCAGTGAGTCTATAGGCTGGATTTTATTTCCTCCTAGGTGAGATCACAGTTTCTTAATTAATTTTTCTAATTATAACACAAAATGAAGATGACTGTTGTATTTAAATTATTTTATTCTTATATAAATTAAAGATAAATATCTATGATTTAGAGCTGAAATCATTTTCTTGCACTGACACTAGCAAATGATGATCTGAAAAACGCTTGGTC
This sequence comes from Petromus typicus, assembly GCA_004026965.1. Lineage (NCBI taxonomy): Eukaryota > Metazoa > Chordata > Mammalia > Rodentia > Petromuridae > Petromus > Petromus typicus. The sequence continues at coordinate 17,918 of PVIR01001026.1, read as the reverse complement.
ACAAGTAATATCAAATCTTACTAATTTGACTTAGGCAAAAAGAGACTTATTCTTCAGTACAGGCCAGCAGCTGATGATACTGGTCACGTGATATCGCCTAGGGCATACATCATGGAAGTTGCACTTACCCTTTTCCTCAAAAACCAACATTGATCGTCCCTTCGACCCTATGCGCATGTCAAGGCAAGGGTGTGGGTGGGGTCTGAGATAGTAGAGTTCTCTATTTCTTTTATCAGAGAAGCAGACTTTCTTCCTAGTTCTTTTCACTACTGCATGATTTCTTTCATTTACCAGTCATCGGTATATGACACAGCTACCTCTAGTTGCAAGGGTGGCTGTCAAAAGAAATATTTTTCTCTACGGTAGAAAAGGACAAGGAAAAAAAGAATTAGATTAGTGAATCAATAATTTTTTAAATGCCTCCATCTAATATTCTAATTATAGAATAATGACTACTTACATCTGAAAAGTGTGAATAATATTTCCTTTTCTACCTCTTAGAAGTATATGAAGGTAAATGAAGTGATATATACAAACCTGCTATAGTAGCCATGAAGAACGGGATATTGGTGTGGAGACACAACTTTAAAGGAATGAAGCAAGAATTCTCTTTTCTAGGTCACGTCAATTTATCCTTTCCATTGCTCCTCCTTGCAGATCTGTAATGCAAGTATCCTTTAGCTCTAGTGCAAAGAACTCTTAAGATATTCATGAGACATGCAAAATGGAAACAAAGCGTTTGTAAGCAAGGAGATGATGAGGGGTTGCACAGAAAGGAAATAAAGAAGGAATAATAAAGGAAAAAAAGAAGCAGAGAGTTATAAAAAAATTCCCAGTGATGAATGTGATTGTGTATACCTGAAATGTACCAATAGAATAAAAGAAATAATTTGTAATAAAGGAAAGAAGATAAAGATTATTTAATATAATATATGCAGACCATTCTAGAATATAAAACTTATAAAAAGATTTTTTAAAATCCCACGATGTAAAAGTAGAAAATTTCCCTAAAATTATAGGAATGTGCTGATTAGGTAGATTAATAGTATGTTTTAGGAAAACAAGGATAAAATTTTAGGCCAGTGAAAATATTCAAGTAATTTTACTACAAATGTATTTTAATCATACAGGCAGAAAAATAAACGATCATATAGAAAAAATGAAGTTAATCTCAAACTTGTTCAAAGAACATCAGTGCCAGTAGACTAGTAGGGTGTCTATGAAGATCTCCTATTAAGAAAGTCTGGCCCCCAATACTCCTAATCAGGGTATAGAAACCAAAACTAGATATTTTTCAGAACATAAGGACTTGGGAAGCACATTGATGCCCATCTTGATGTAAAGAATATAGGAAGGTGAAAACCACACAGAAAGAGAAGAGTCAAAACTCCAAATTGGAGAAATGATAGCATGACTGTTGATCACCTAAATACAAGTCTTAAGTAATAGAATTTAGTTTTGAAGACTGGGTCTGTGTTTTGAACCTTGATGATATAAGAATAATGACTTTAAACTGGAGATTTTTTTCTCATTTTTAAAGGTAAATCAAACCTTTTCAAAACTTTCAACATCTAAGTTAATATTTCACTCTTAAACTTGATGTAGATTTTTAAAAATAATATCAAACATTAAAAACTTTATTTAGAGTCTAGCAATTATTTGCCCAGTAACTTTAAGTTTATTTTGATTCATAAAAAAGAGGAATTAAAATTGCAGGTAGAATTACATTTACACTAATCGACTGACTTTGAATTAGACAGGTTGTCATGGTCTAAGTGGTCAAGGCCAATATAATCAGAAGGACCGTTAAAGTGGAAGAGGGAGGCAGAGGTCTCCACTCATTCCTAAGCCAGGGGAACCTCCAGTAAGGGCAAAACAAGAAAACAGAGTCTGCTCTGCAATCTCCATAAATGAAGCCCATACCTTGGATTTCACCTCACTCGATCTATTAACAACAGAGCTTTGAAATAATAATTAAATACGTTATTTTTATTAGGAAGTCACACATGCGCAAGACATATACATTTTTGACAGATTTATGGGTAATGATGATTTATTCTGCTTAATCTAGTGTTTTCAGAATATATTTGACTGTACTATAGAGAAGTTCTTTGCAATTTAAGAGAATCTGGTGTTTCGACAAACATGTGTACTAATGTGCCATGTGTGGTGTTGTGCACGTGTAGGCCCAACTGCTCAGGGCTCTGAGGGCGGGATATCACTCTACTACCCGGGCTGCAGTGCAGTGGCTTCTTTGATTATGCCTAAACTCATGATGATTCAGTACTCTTCAGGTATTTTTATTCATGCCTGATTATTCAGAAGTTTAGATGTGATTCAGGACTGATAACAATTATAAAACATATACAGTTACTTTCCTGGTCAAAAAGCCATGTACCACAAATGTGTGTATGTATGTGTGTGTACATGTAGGTGCATCCATGTGAAAGGCAAAGATATCTAGTCTTTATTACTTTATTTCTTCTATGTTATCTGCAATTACAGACATAATTTTTCATGACACTTAGCTAATGGTCAGTCTTTATATAGTTCTATGAATGAGCCTATTAAGTGAACATGTCATCTTTTATTTTCTGATATGGTTATTTGCTAAATTATGCCCAACATTAATTAGAACATTAGAGAAGAACACAAAAGATTTGGGCAGATAATCCATAGTTTTTTGGGTTTTTTTAAACTCCTTTTCCTTCAAATTTGTTGGCTGGTCTTCGGGATGTATAATGTGTAGATATAAAAATAGGTGGCTGCAGTCTGATCAGCACATGCATGGAACAGGGAAAACAAGTGATTTTGCTTTGAGTGTGGTATTGAGGCCTAAATCTATCGTCTTTTAACATCTAGATGGAGGCTCACGTTTGCAATCTTAGAAATAAAATCAACAGGAAATAAAATTTGACATTATTTTTCCAATACCACTTGCTTTATTCTTTGAAAATCCTTTGAGAGCCATAGATTACTGGGGGAAAATCATGGAGTCGACAAAAAATTTATCCTGTTCTGAAGAGTAGTGGGGCACATTAGTATTTATTTTAAATAAAACTGTTAATCCTGTAGAACTTACATCTATGGAAGAAAGGCATCTTGGTTGAATTTTAATAATTTTGGAGGACTGGAGATTTAGCTCAGTAGTTCTGGTGTCTGTCTTGCAAATGCAAGGGCCCGGGTTCAGTCCATGGTAACAGTGCCAGGCATGGTGGCTTATCCCCAGCAGCAATCAGTACCACAAACTACAGTGTGGGGCATGGTGGCTCACACCTGTAATCCCAGCATTCGGGAGGCAGAGGCAGGAGGATTGCTTGAGTTCGAGGCTCAGCTCAGGGCAAGCCTAAACTACAAAGGTGAGGCCCTGTCTAAAAAAACCAGTAACATAAAAAACTTTTTGATTTAACAAGCAAGTACTTATAGATGATTTCAAAGGCTCAGTTCACATTTCCCTGGATGCCAGAAAAGTTGTTTATATTCTTGCCTTTCTCCATTGACAATCTTTTTCTTTTTCTTTCTTTAAAAAATTTTAGCTGTAAGACATTATACCACTAGTGCTGTTGAAGTTAAGTGGAAACTGAACCTGGGATATTTATATTTTTGTGAAGAGCAGAAAGTAAAAATTTAAAAATAATAAGAAAGGCTTACAAAAATATATTTTTTCCTTGTTAAACTCTGGGTATCTTTTTTCTTTGCTTTACTGATTCCATTATTTTGCCAAGTTCTGACAGGCCTGGTCTTTATAAGTGAACATAATTCTTATTTGATCATCCAGAAAAATAAATATTCAAAAAGGATAGTACCATTTTGGTGATATCTCAATGAATATTTGGATTGGACATCACAGTTTTCAAAATCTAAGAGGATATACTAACTTGGGAGAAAAATTTATTTATAGAATTCAGAAAAAATATATAATCTGTAGAAGCTAAAGGGCTTGATTTTCTTGGCTGGCAAAATATATTTCATGTAATTCCAGAGTTGAAGTAAAGACAAATGAATATCCCCATGGTGTAATCACCTAGTGGAAAAATCAGGTGACTTCAGTCTCCAAATTCCCTTTTAGCACAATAAGTTTTTATATTTTTTATATCTTGGTTGGTAGATGAGTCAATGTTAAATGGTCATTCATCATTTACCATATAAAAGAAAAAGCTATTACCTGAAACTCATTTTTACAGTTGCAGGCAAACAGAAATAATCATTTTCAAGGACCTAAAGCTGTTTCTTGAAGAATGCCATCATTTTATCCTTATTTTACTTACTATTTACTTATATATGAGTGAAGTTTAAGAACTGCACCCTTTGAGTTCTGGCTATAAAGAGTTTCTACCAGTTTCCTGCTATAGCAGTAAAGAGAGGAAATTGGAATTTCTAGAAATGAACTTCATCTTTCAGGCACACTAAAAGAGGGAGACCAATGGCACAAAGGCTCCCACCGTGGGTAACTTGGTGACAGCTGAGAGACTGCTAGAATGTCTCTGCGTGGCATCTGTTACTGCACTATTCTCAGGGTCATCCTAGAGCCAGCATTTCAGGAATTATCATTCCAGATATTTGGACTCAATTTGTATAACCACAGAAGCCTGTTCTATTAAGGAGATAAAATCTGCTGAGTTTAAATAGAATGAACAATGTCCAAGTTAGTTGGACTGTGATCTTCATGAAAATTAATAAGAGAGACTTGAAAAGGTATAAACAATGTTTGGAACATACACCTTTGTGATTTGGAAAGCACAGAAAAGATCAAAAGTCACCTAGAACTGGTTTCAAATCTTTCTTCTGTTATTTGATAACAGTCTGGACATAGCAACTTACTGATTATCTTCTGGATTTTTTCTTCCATTCGTAAACACGAGCAATAGGAACACACATGTCATATGATAGTTGTGAATATGAAGTAAAGCATATACAAAAGGAGTGCTCAGCTGGATGATATGCCACAGGAGCTCAATAAGTATTAACATTCTTTGTTAATCACTCCCCAGTCAAATAATTTTTTGGCTTGAATTAGCACAGCTCACCTTATTGTGTGAAGCTTATGAAAGCTTCTGTCCAAATTCCTTGTCTTCTTTGCTTCTCTGACCAACAGAGCCATCGGGGTAGAAACACCCAGGGCCGCTGAAGTGTCTTTCTCTTGAAGTCTAGAACTGAGCTAAGGTTGAACAGGCTTCTCTTTTCCCAAGGCCTTTCTGCATCCTCTAAATTCCTCCAAATCCATGATCTTCATCAAAGAGAAAGGAAAATAGAAAGTTACATTTAGACATTCTTAAGTTTTCATTTTTCTCGCCAAATGCTAAGATCCCAGGCTCCACAGCTCTATTGTAAATCAATAACCAAGCCCTTGAGAGTAAAGTAAGCATTTAATGGTCAGTGAGGACGTACTCAGTACAAAATACAGCTGAAATGTAGTTGTTCTCTTAGAATCAATTTCTTAGGAAAATACAGAATGAGAAAAAGTTAAATGAAATTATTGACTTTAATGAACACATCTGTGTGTTAGTTATCAGAAAAACACTTTGCACTTGGAAAACTAGAGACAGTGGTGCACCTACACAGGACAACTGCTGTTCCCTCAGCCTCTGAGCCCATGCAGGGTTTGTGGGCCCTTTGGAGCAATGTTGCAGCCCCTCCCAAAGGCGATTGTCCCCTTGTTGCCTCTACTCTTGATGATGGAGAGTTCCTGGAGAATATACACAAGAGGAAGTCTTAGAGAGATTAAAAGGGAGACACAAGAGGTGGATTATAACATTTCATATTTTGTGAGATTTTGAGGTCCATGACTAGGTGCTGGCAGTAGAAACAAAAATTAGTTGCTAATTTTTGTTTTGCTTTATTGTTGTTCACTACCTGGATACTAAAAGAAAGAAACTCTAGAAAACTAGTGCTTGGTAGACAGATGGTGGAAACATTTGGCTCTGAGGAAAATATGAGCTTTATTCACTGGTGTGTGTGGTGAGGGAAAGTAGAAAGTATGATAACCAGGCAATCATTTCTGTGACAGATGTAATAGAAACCAAAAGAAATCAAAAGATACTCTCTAAGACAAAGAAGAACTAGAACAGTTGATGAAGAACTAGAATAGATGAAAATGGATTCGGAGTATCATGGAGTGAGCCAACATTTTCTTTAAAGAGTCAGAGAGCAAATATTTTAGAGTTTGTAGTCCAAATGTCCCTGTTGTAACTATTCAACTGTGTTATTCTATGGCAAGAGTAGCTATGGCCAATGTGTAAGTGAATTGGCATGCTGAGTTCTAATAAAAATCTATTTGCAAATACAGGTGACAAAGCTTGGGCCTCATCTTTCTGACATGTGTTCTTTCTTTCACTCTGTTTTCTTAGCATCTAGCATAGGAGAGGGTTTTTTTTTTTTTTTTTTTTTTTTTTTGAGACACGGTCTTGCTTTGTAGTTCAGGATGACCCTGAGCTCACGATGTAGCCCAGGCGAGCCTGTATCTCACAGAAATCCTGCATAGAAGGTTCTTAACAGACATGTTGAGTTAATAATATAGTATAGTGACTATTTGTTGGTGTAACAAAGAAAGCCAAGAGCATGTTGAGGGTTATGCAGATAAACAATAAAGATCCTATGACCAACAGAAATAAGTCAAGAAAGAGTATGTCAGAGACGAAAGGGTCTAGCCAAAATGATGTCTCTGCTGTCAGATTATAAAGAATATGGTGAACCATTTCAGCAATTAATAGTAAATCAGATCTTGAAGTATAAAAGTTCAAAATGAGAGCTCACAGATGTGTTATCAAAGGAAAGCTATAGCCACCAAAAATTATCCGTGGTATTTGGATGGAAGTAACTTTGTGAAAACTTGCAGAGTTTAACTGCAATAGTTACTGTCCTTGGCACTTTTTAGATTTTAATATAAAAAGATCTAATTTAAGCATCATCCAGAAATTTGTGGATTACTCTTATAAATCTACTCTAACATCATAAATCTGCTTTTCATAGAGAATCAAAACTTTTTTTGACTTTATGGAGATCAAATAGCTAGCTTGGACAATTTTTAAAGTATTTCTGTTGATATTTGTCAAGAATCTTATTTTAGTGTTTTGTGCCTAAATTTATTAGCTTAACTTCTGTGAATTTTCAACTACATTGTTTAGTACCGAGACCATGATTTAAATATTTTATTTTTATTATCAGCTTCCAACATTTACTTTTTTTTCCAAATTATCCTTCACAGATCTGTTGGAATTATTTTGTGAAAATTTCAAAGAACAATTTATTTTCTAAATATTCTTACCCTGAGGTAAATTGATGAACTTCTAGCGAAAAAATCCCAGGAGCAAAATACTGATATGTTATAATACGTCAAAGTCCCTCACCTTTAAATGTAAACACTTCTTAGTCTAAGGTCATACAGTCATTTTTAACAATGGAAAATTATTATTTTTGTGCAGTGCCAATCATCTTTGTGTCATTTGGTACCTGGGGTGTTTCAGTTTGTTATGCCTATGCAAGTAGGAGAAAAACAATGCCATAAACATGTCTAATCATGTCATTGAAGCTTTTTTGGAATAATTGGAGTAGGATGATGGGGCAGGGAGAAAGGAGGGAGTCGAAATTGAGGAAAAGGGTCTCAGCCTGAATTTTCCAAATTGGCTATTTATCTGGTTAATTCTTCATCTTTCCTCATCACCATGTCTGAATTGAGAAAAATCTTCCTAATGATAATAAACTATGTCAAGAACAGATGGCTGATTTGATGTGATGAAAATAGCTATGTCAATTGTGGGTATTTTTTCCTTACCCATTTTGCTTTTCATCACTCTGGGGTTGGTGGTTCATGAATTTTTTTCCTTTCACAGAATATACCCCCAGCCCAACAGAATGTGGTGATTCTCTCTCCAAAAGCATCTTAGACCTTTTTTCTCTAAAAATTGTGAAGTGGCTTTTTAAAAAAGTGATTATCACCTTTCTTGCCTTTTCAGCTTTAGTTAAGTTACTTTTTAAAGGATTAGTTTACAACAAATGTTTAGTGTCAGGAATTTTACAGTTTCATGGGCCCTGACAGCTTGCCATGAAAAGAGGTGGCATTATGTCAATTGTAAACGAGGATGCTATTTACATACTAATTAAACTTTGCACTAGTGGGGTGAAACAATGTCATTTGGAGTACCCCAGTTATTCTGTTTATATCACTGTTGTCTATTTAAACCATATATTGTTTGGCATGTCACAGCCTCATCCCCTTAATGCCATTTTGTAACCTTGTACTACAGGAAAAATATTACCCCATGCTTGGCAAATCGTAGAATCAGTGTATCTAAACACAAAAGACATGCCCCAAGTCATCTTGCTTCCTAAAGGTGCCCAGTTTGGTCACAAAGGTAGTAACAGTTAGCTTTTATTTGTTACTATATGCCTGACATCATGCTTAACAGTATTTGGCATCTTAATTCATCTGATCTTCAAAGTAAAACTGAAGCACTCTTACTTTTTCACTCATGAGAACAATGGAATTGTACAGGTGCGGAGTGAAGAGCTCAGGACTCTGTCTGGCTCTTACCTGCCATGCCACCTGCACTCTGTTTTCCTATACCGACTGGCCTATCAAATGTCCCGCTTTGTCAAATGTTGACAGGGTACTAAAATGACAAGAACGAAGATGTCACTTGTTGTTCTGATCCATTTATTTACAGAAAAACTTAATCATAGGGTAAAGGGGGAAAATAATGAGATTATAACAAAAAAGAAAGGAAACAAAGCTTATGTATATGGGGGGGTGGTAGGGTAGGTAGGGCTATGGGAAAAGATGAGAATTAAGTTGTGTTATATCCTGGTACAAATTCTCATTGTGGAGTGCAATCATGATGTGCATATGTAATGTACCAATAAAGATTTCAATTAAAAAAAGAAAAAGTTAATCAAAGAGCATACAGACACATTATACAACATATTATTCCTCATTTAGCTTACCAACATATCATTATCACAGGCTCATATCATATACATAGTCCCCCTCTATCTTCAGCTGCATTTTGCCCTCTATGGACCAGTGCTGGCTCTCCTATGGGTGAGGGCTTACATAGAATTGCATATGTACTCTGTGAACCTGATCAGAAATACTGATAATGTCTATTAACCTACACAGTGAAAAGTGAGTAATAGTCAATAGAGCTATTTTATTCTCTTGCTTCACATCTAGAGAAAGTAGTTTACTGGATTTGGCTAAAGACATTTTTATGTTTTCACTGGAAAAGGAGTAGAACCTACATTACATTGCACCTGTGGGGGATGTGTTTGCATAGTGAGATTTACAGTCATAAAGAGCAAGATCAGAACTTTTCCTGACTGTAGGTGGATAAGGAAGCCCATACCAGGCAGATATCCTCCAGATTGCGCATGGGATTGGCACTTCATGGCACTGCTGTTGGTGTGTTGGTCTGTACTTTTTGTTTTCTTTAAAAATGACAGGAAAAGAAAGTCTAGATAGTTGACATTGAAATAACTTGTCAAGAGAAGATTGAACATATGATCTCTTTATAGCTTTTGCCTTGCTATTTTTAAGTCTTTGAGGTTGAAGTAATTCCATGATGAGGTAAAAATCCAGGAGAGGAAAACAGAGAAAACATACCAATGCTCCCCATAATTCCACGGCCACCCCACATTTCCTGAAATGTGACACAGTTTTGCTCCACAAGCATGCCAACAGGGGAAAAAATCTGAAATTTGAGCTGATAACTCGAATGGGTTCCAGAGATAGCAACTTGTGAAAAGTCACAATTTTGCATTGTGCTGAAAGCCACCTTACAGGCAGGGACTACCATCACTCTTTAATATCCAGCAGAGTCCCCTGCTGTGCTTTGTCAGTCAGGAGCAACATCCAAGTCTTCCCGTAAAAGTAATTCACACTTTTTTCACAACACTGTTGCTTTAATTACCACTGAACTCTGCTGATGCTCAGGCAGGCCTGGCAGGACCACGGGAAGGTCAGAGCCACAAAAGAAGCAAATAGCTTTTTTCCTCGTTACTTTATTATTAACAAACCAACTTTGATGAAAATCTTCCTAGTTCTGAGGCCTAGACTTAACTCTAGGTCTCCTTGGTGTTTTCATTATCAAAAGAGACTCACAGATACCGAGAAAGAGAGGGAGAGAGAGAAGGGGAAGAGGAAGAACAGTCTATAAAATTCTAATGAGAAATGAGAAAATTTGCCAAAGAACAGACTTAGCTATTAAAAAATGGCAAATAATTTCTGCATTTCATATACTACAGTCTTGCTGGACAAATATCAGTTCATCTACTTACTTCAAGATTGATACAATAAACCATGTAACAAAGAAAATCACAGAAATGCCAAAATTTACCTGTACATAAAAGTCATCGAGCCTGTGCTTTATAAATAATATGATGTAATACTATAAGTACAGTATGTGTATCAGACATTCACTTTCTGTTCCTTAGTACAAAATATGCTCCATTGAAGCTATTCCTCTGAAATCAACTTTGACAGTCTCCTCCACAGAGAATATGAAGTACCTATCCATAACCTCCTGTATACTTTTAGGACAGCAGCAGGGTGGTGGTCTTTAGTAAATGTATTCAAAGAGTGCTAACTTATCTTGGTTCTAAAAATCTCATGTTTAAAAATGTAATTTGAATGTACACAGTAGGCTTTCCTATACAACACCAAGTAATTAATGCAAATGTTGTTTATTCTGTACTGATTCATGATATATTTTACCACAGATAATGCAGAATTTTACTGGAAAGTATGGTGTCAGGATAAATTAATTAGAACAGGTGAAATAATCATATCTTATTGCAGACCAATTGATTTGTATCCAAAATTCCCCAGGATTTAGTCTTAGCTTTTTAAAATAGATTACTGTCCTGCATGTGTATTCTCTAGTTAGTGGTTCTCAAATTTGTTTGACCATCAAAATTTCTTAGAAGGACAAGGATTTGGAGAAGTAAGAATGGTTAGAAGTAAAGATGTAGAATCTGTAATTCTAAAGGAATATTTATGCTATTTGAGATAATGTACTGCTTATAATATATTATTTATGAAAATCCTCACTTCAGACTTTTCTGCTACTTCCTTACTTTTCATGCCTCCCATTATCCTTCATGGAATTTTACTAAGTTTTGAAGTTTTAGTTTCATGTAAACAAATAGTGTTTACTTTTCTCAACTCATCCTGATAGTGTTAAATATCTTCTCCAAGAGCTAAGCTTTCTCTAGTTACATGGCAATTATTCATATATTGCCTTTATATTCTCATATATTTTTCATGTATTATATTAAAATACATACCTGTGCAGGACACAGGCAATCTCAAGTTTTCTTGGGTTTAAATTCTATAAAAATAGATGCATTTTTATTTGTGCATTGAATCCTTCAATTAAGTTTATGGAATATGTGACACTGTAAGTGAAGTTGAAGTGATAACACATGTTCTTACATGACCCGGACACTCTGTGGTAGATTGAATTTTCCAAACACAGTTACACTAGCCTGTGTCTCACTCCTCATGTTCTCCTTCAAATGTTGACAAAGGTATTGACAGTGATCTATTGAGAAGTTGAGTCTATCTTCTTTGACCTAAAACCCTGGCAAGTTTTTATACCTGCTCTGAGGTCATGAGAAGGTGATGTAGTGCCTTTCTGGATTCCTGAGAAGTCAGGTCTCAAAAGCCTAGAATGGATGGGTAAGGAATGCCCACACTAGAGATAATGAGGAGAGGAGCCATATCCTCGTTAATGACTCTCTGGGCCTCCAGGGACTAGCAGTTGTTCCAGGACCCTAATCGTATAGCATCTGCACTGTGCCCTATGATATGACGTACAGAGACCATGAGCGTAACATGTGGCCACTCTGTGATTCTTTATTTTGGATAGTTATTTACAAATACAAATTGGAACACTTAGTTTTACCTAGTAGAGACCTCAATCTGGCCAAGATAAACTGTATTTTTGCTCTCATAAAGTTTATATTCTTTGATAAAAAGAAAAAGAAAATAGAACATTTCCATTTGGTTACTATAATTCTGTCTGGTAAAACAGGTTTCCCGAGGTATAATTCACATATATTAAAATGCACAAATTTAAAGTGTACAGTTTGGTAAGTTTGGACATATAAGCATGCCTTTGAAGCCATCAGCGTGGTCAAGACAATGAACACATCCACCACCCTCAGTGTTTGTTCTTGCTCTTTCCCAATCTTCTTTCCTGTACCCAGGCCACCACTTTTTTTGCTTTCTCTAAATTGATATTAATTTACATTTTCTACCATTTGATATAAATTGAAATAATAAAACTCCTTTTATCTTTGGCTTGATTTCTTTTACTCAGCATAATTATTTTGCAGTACATCTATTGTTGTACAGTGCACTTGTTATTCCTTTCTATGAGGAAGGAATATTTATTGCATGGCTAGACCATGTTTTATTTACCAGTAGGAATTATTTTCAGTTTTTTACTGTTGCAGATACAGCTGCTGTTAAGAACATCACATAATAGTTTTTTGAGTTTTGAATATGAAAAGACACCTCTATTTCTCTCGAGTAAATACCTACAAGCAGAACATCTTTCTTTCTGTACTGCAGCCCAAACATCGTGTCCACAGAGTAAAGTGAGGCATTCTTAGGGCTGGCCTTGCTTGTTTTGGCCTGTTAGATATCACTCTGTTTTGTCACTTAATATCCATTTTCTTAAAAATTGTGTGTGTGTGTGTGTGTGTGTGTGTGTGTGTGTGTGTGTGATATGAATATGCACTCATATATTCTATTAGTCTTAGGTGGTGGAGTAATTATGGCCATATTACTCCACCTTGATACTATACTGTCCTTTTCATTCCTCACAGTTGAGGGATTTCTTAAGAGACAGAAGAATATTTGCCTCCTCCTGGTGTCTCCTAGGAATGCTTTACAAATGCAAACAAGTGACAGTGTTATGATGTAAAAGGATGTCTGTAGTCTCAATGTCTGGTTTTGACTCTGAATTCCACCTGTTATTATCAGTGTAGATTGGAACGTGTTATATATCTTCTCCAATGCCAATTTTTTCTTACCTCTCTAACAATAACAGTGGTAGGACAAACAATAATAATACCCATTTCCTAAGGTTGGTATGTGTTTAAGAAGAGAATTCATGAAATGTATGAAGCCCAGTGTCTGGAACATCGTAAGCTCTCAATAAAATGCTACTGATTAATATTGATTTAATTTTAGGACAGCTAAATGAGAAATTGTGTCAAATCCTCAGATAAAAGGAACACAGCAAATAGCTATAATACCATTGTATTAAATACTTAGTAACAAAGGTGGTTCCTCATGCACTCTGAATAAAGTCTCTGAGTTTCATTCTCTTTTCCAAATCCCATCATTAGAGAATTGACATTCTGCAACCTTTACACACAAAAGCTTCAAGAAATTCAGTCAAATCATGTTAGGGATCAAGGAAAAGAACTTAAAGTTCGGTCAACAGAAATGATCCTCTCAGAGAAACTTGTTCCATCCACTAGGGCTGAAGGAGGGTAGAGGGATATGGAGCCTGATGTGATTCCAGAGTGAGTGTGTTGGGGAGACTGTACTGAACTAATACTTCTCTCATTCAGCAAGCTGTATTGCTAGCTAAGTAAACCGAGGCAGAACACTAGCTTCTTAGATTCAGTTTGCTGGTGAATTACACTTTTAATTAGGAAAATATTGAATAACTATAGAGCAAAGATTCACAATCCAGCTAGTAAAGTTGCTTGGTCATTTGGTCACTTTACCCTTACAAGAGGACTTAAAAAGGCCAGAAAAGAAACACTTTGGTCCAGAAAACCATAAGACTCAGGATAGGGACATTTTATACTCTGAAATAGCTTTACCTTCAGAAAGCAGCTATACTGCTTTTGCATGTGTATATATAGTTGTGTTAGCAAGTGAGAAATTCTTTGAGATCACAACACATTGATTTTGTTTTGTTATAATTTCAACTCGTGTGTATGAGTTAGTCCATACTGGGGAGTGAATGAGGCTTTTGAAGATCTTTGACTGATCAGAAACTAGAAGAGGTAGTGTTAAACATCCCTGCCACTTTTTAGGACTCTTACTGGAAGTCTCACTGCACCCAATTCTCTGAAACAAATAGAGCAACCTGGAGCCGTGCAACACTAGGAGCCAAGGAAGCCCCCCAAAGGACTCTGGTGTTAAATATATTCTATGGATCATAAAAGGACATTTTAAAATACTCTTCTGTGCAATATTTTTTTTGTACATAGACAAAAGTCTTCCTCACCTTGAGTCCTATCATTAGCTAGGCCTATTTTATTCATTTTCTGGCTCTTTGTAGTCTTCTTTAATGGATCTTGTGTCCAAAGAACCAAAGGACTTCCCCAACAGGATCCTGAGAACCTACCCAGAGACTGTACTCCAGATATACTAGCTCTTCAACTGTCCTGCCCAAGTAGCTCCAAACCCACCTCCAGGGCCTGTGTAGGATTCTTCACTGGGTGCATCCTCCTGGAATCCCCCTTGCCATAGTCCCTAACCCTAGTCCCTAAAGTGGACCAGCTATGGAAATCTTAAAATGTACATGCACATATGTGTGAAAACCCTTGTCGTACAGGGTCAGGGGAAGGGTGGGTTCCCTCTTCTGCCATTGCTTCAGCATCTAACTCCAGAGAGTCCATCCTTACAGAAATAAAACCAATGCATCGGTGTTGGGATTACAGTATATTATATTTTAATCAATAGTGCATGAGTTTTATTTTTAAGGAATTTATTTCAACACATAGGAGATTAGCTTCTACTTGTATTCTTCTCCCTAATTCTTCCAACACTAGGAAGATTTTGTGACTGTCTTTTATGTGTTGGTCCTTTTTTCTCTTAATTACCTCTTTCACCTAATAAAATGAGAATATAAATCAGGGATCAGAGGAATAAAACACAGAGCAGCAAGCGAAGTCTGTTTGTCTCTAGGTATCCCCTTTATGACCCTTTATGTAATTGCCAGTTTTGTAGCCATCATTACAGATAATTCAATGAAAATGTGGTATTTTCCTCTTTGGCATTGTCAGAAGAGAGTCAGTAACATCATCTTCAAATCCTAGAATCCCTGAGTTTCCAGTCTGCCTCAGTGGGTCCCTGTCCCATACATAGGCCATTAGATATTCTCTAGAGACTGTATGGGTGCCAGTTTTTTATTAGTCACTCAGAGACATCATGTGGTCTTACAAATTCTGTCACTATTTCTTTCATCATCCTCTATCAAAGTCCAGTGGTCTTGTTTCTTTAGATAGTATTTCTACCAACACCATCTGGTGAGATTAGGAAATGCTGAATTCCTTCCTTTCTAATTTGTGAGCATTTTCCTGCTTCTCCAAGTTGCAACTGATCATTTCTCTCTTGTTGGGGAAAACTGCCTTGAAGTAGCAGGAAAGAAGTTTAGAGTCCCGCGGTGCTGATTTCAAATTGAGGCTTTGTTCCTTGCATCTGTGTTACCTCTCACAGGTCACTGAACGTTTCTGAGCCTGGGTAGTAATATTTTGCATATTCTATTGAAAAGATTATGAGGTATATTTGACACACATCACTCATTACGTGCATCTCTGACTCTCAAGATCAAAATAAGCCTTCTGTCATATAGGATGTTTATCTGTCCATCATGTTTTTAACAAACCTCTGAGAACCATGGGGAGCAGTATAAAACACAAGATGATAAAATTTCTAACACGTTTTAGCAAGGGTTATCAATTTTGCACAGCTAGATTGTATGATGAAGTCGAGAGAAACACAGGCCAGGTGAAGAGAAACCAAGCTGGATAGGCAATTTAGATTAAATGAAGAAATTTGACTTACTGGTATTTGGGGGTTTTTATGCAAGCTTCTCATCATCTTTAGGTAAAACATAATTAAACATTTGAAATCACCTCAGTTTAGCATGCATATAGTGATGACATGTTTCCAAAAAAAGCTTTGGTGTTTCGCTACTTAGAGAAATTCACAACTTAGTTACCAAAGAATGCTTGCTATTGCATGGGTTTGAAATAATTAGCTATGTCCAACAAAGCCTTATGTTTTTGATCAAGTGAGACTAAAAGTCTTAATTCTCATTTTCCTCCAACTAGAATGTTTCATGAGGAACTTTTCATTGCTGTTTCAAACTGAAATTTCTACTGATTCAAGATGCTGATGATTTCTTCTTATATCAAGTTGAAACTTCTCCAGGGTGTGTGTATCACTTATGAAAATGAAGCAGGCAAGCTGCTAATCAGAGGGCTAGTTACAAGTTGCAAGTAGAGACCAGCTTAGTGACAACTACTAGCACAGTGTCTGGTACAGCGTTCTGTACATTATGCTCAGTAAAGGTTAATGGGCCCATATAGCCAATCCAGTCTATACGTAAAACCTGTAGGTTTAAACTTGGAGCTGGAATGAAGACAGCAATGTGGACAATCTCTAATTAGGCAGCAGATTTTAATCTAGTTTGCAGAACTAATCGAGTAGCTGTGCTTCCCCAGTGTTCACGTGAATTACACCCTAGCTGGAGGTTAACGGACTAAACAATAGCAGCAGTAATAAAGTGGATGTAAATGGATGTGATAGGCTAATTCTCGCAAGACAAGCCTTAGTGTGTCAGTCTCAAAGTACCAGTGACTGAAATCAAGGAGGACCTGGCTGGGGTAAAGAATGTCATCTGTAGCCTGTTGAGGACATGTATCTTGTGAGGACAGCTATGACTCAACTAGTCCACTCTCGAAATTCTATGGATGTAAATAGGAAGAATATAAATAGCTAATGACAGCAGTTTTTTTCTACACAGCCTCTTGTGAGAGAAAAAGGAAGAAAACAGCACAATTCCCCATAAATCCATTCATGGTACTGTACATCATGGTATAGCTTGACTATGAAATGCATTGATAGACTCGGCAGAGAGGGCAGCACAAACCTACTGATTTACAGTAAGGAGAAGGGCAGTTTGATAACAAAGGGAAAAGATACTTCAGAAGGGGAAAAACTGCCCTGACCTTCTTAATATTTATAAATGGGGACTGGTGGACAGTATAAGAAGGCTGCAGAAGTTTATTTATGTTGGGATTTTAGCAGATTCCAGAAAGACATAAAAAGTTATAGAGGACAGGCAGACTTTAGATTTTGCTGAAGTTTTGTTCTTCAGTACTTGGACCCTTTGGTGAAGTCTTAACATCTGTAGAATAGAGTGTGGAGCTAAGAGGCATTGTGAAATAGGTAGAAGGTATTTTACTTGTGGTCCCAGAAAATACTTCCCAGCATCTGAGAATATTATTATGAAGGTTTTTTAAATGACCAAGAAGAAAAACTTCCATGAATGTAATGGCTTCAGTGTGCCTCCCTCCCTTATTTCTCCTTCGAGGGAGATCCAGATGGTGCACATTGCCATGTCCCGCACTAAGGAGGATGAGCACACACTGCGATGTGCTTTTCCTGGCTTGCCTTGCTGCTGCGTGCAGCACTGGCCAGGTTTTTTGTTTGTTTGTTTGTTTTTTGTTTTTAATCTTTATTGGTACATTAAATATACGCATCATGATTGCACTCCATAATGGGGATTTGTACCAGTATAAGACACAACTTAATTCTCATTTTTTCCCATAGCCCCACCCACCCTACCACCCCCCCATATACATAAAATTTGTTTCCTTACTTTTTTGTTACAATCTCAACATTTTCCCCCTTCACCCTATTTTACATTGAGCATTTTCTATTTCACAATATATAACATACAATGCCAGGACTCATTTACATCTTCATTTTCTCATACCAGAGAAAAGATGCGATATGTACCTATCTGTGCCCTATTTATTTCACTTATGAGGATATCCTCAAGGTATGTCCATTTAAGTAGAAATGATTCAAACTTATCATTTTTTATGGCAGAGTAGTACTCCATTCTGTAGAAGAACCACAGCTTTTTTATCCAGTCTCCAGT
>PVIR01001025.1:28224-139823 GCA_004026965.1 Petromus typicus | reverse complement strand
AATCCTCCTGCCTCTGCCTCCCGAGTGCTGGGATTACAGGCGTGAGCCACCACGCCCGGCACTGTGGTATGTGGTACTGGTTGCTGCTGGGCGTGGGGTCTCCACACCCAGTATTGTTATGTGGTTACCGGGGAATCGAACCCAGGCCCTTGCGCTTGCAAGACAGGCGCCGGAACCACTGAGCTAACTCCCCGGCCCCCCAAATACTTCTTGATAGCTAGAATACTCTTCATCTTTTGCTGGCAAAGCAAGCACGAGGATGCAGAGTTGCTGCATTTACATTTCTACGTGGAGAAAACCAGAGCATGGTTAACTAGGATCTAAGCAGGCTCACATAAACATCTGACAGTTGTAGAAACCACGAAAGAATCTCTCATTCTAAATATTGTCATGAACTGCTTAACTGATCTTGAATTACTTTCCAGAAAAATAAGAACAAAGCGGATTGTATTCCTTCCTCCTTCTTTCCTGGTTGCTCTGAACCCACACTGACAAGACTGCAACAACCAGTGTCAAATGTGCAGCTGACATAAAGTGTCCACAAAATAAAAGGGCTTGAAGGACTGTGATGGAATCTCTGGCCTATGTATCCCTGAATAATAGAATTTTCTAGACACTCTTTACAAAGAGTCTATGCTACAGTAAACACTAGTTATTGCTACTCAACAAGTGCAATTATGGGTATCCAAGATGTTAAGACTAGCAGTCACTCATGGGAGTCCCATCTGCTGGCCCTCGGTGGGTCTTCTTTCCCATTTTCACTTATCTTTGTTGGCTACCAACTGGGGTTGGCTCCTTTCTCTGCTCTACTCTCCAGTTATAATGACTCTTCTTATTCTAGTTAATGTTTATCTGTTTTGATTGTCCCAACACAACACTGACCTTTCCTTCACGATTCTCCCTCTATCTAAAGTACTCCTTCCTTAGTCCAAAACTTACCCCCTACAGATACCTGGTTCCAGAGTACTTGTCATCCAGATACATCAGGATTAAGGAACAACAACTGAGGACTGAAATGGACCAAGGCTTGAACACACAGACTTCTTGTCTTTAAGGAAAAGCCTCTAGACCTTCCATGAATGATTCTTACCATTTGGACCTGCTTTTCACGTGGACATGTACATAAGCAACTCGCTCATTTAATCAGTGTCATCACAAGCTCCACATCCTCTGCACAAGATTTTCCTTCTTCCCAAAGGAAACTGAAGAGCCACGCTGCCAAATCACCTGGTCCCTTTTATAAGTCCCTTCCAGGGAAGCAGATTGGAGCTTATGGATCTTCCTTCCTTGCCAGTGAACTACACAATAGTCTTTCCTTTGTGCAAAAACTCGGTGTTGTAGTATTGGCTTCTATGGACTGGGACACAGGCTGCTTCTCAGTGACAGCTGCTCTCTTTGCTCAGGGTTGTTCAGGGTCCCTGCCTGTCCCCTGTTGATTCCCCCAGTTCTTCCTCAATCACTGTCCTTCGTTATCCTGGTTCTTCTCTGTGGCAGTTGCACACAGGACATCTCTATTCGGACACTTTGGGTACATTCCAAAGGAGTTATAATTATACTCCTTATCAAAAAGTGACTGGTAGTTTCCATTTCTGTCATTTTACTGTGAAATTTCTGTAAAGAGCAACAGGGCTTACAGGAGTACAGAATAGTACAGCACTTAAAATATCAGCACACACAGAAGTATTATTTTTGAAAGACAATACCAAAATCTTACCATTACATGCTGCTATTACTTTCCTGAAGCTCATGGGTTTATCCTAAATTAGCCTTGCTCCTCCTTAATGCCAGTTCAACTAAGAGAACAAACTATACTTTTTAAAAACTAGACTTCTAAAATCTGATGCCAGAATCATCACAGTATTCCTGCACTGTCAGTGGTCACAAGATTTGAATTTTCACAGATTTTAGTTTCGGAGTATTTCCACTTTGGAAGAAACTATAAAGATTGCATAAGTCTAAATGTCCTCAGTCAAACCCACACCTCCTCCAGGACACACTTGTAACTCATCATTGGTTTAAATGAAAACGAAAGGCAGTGAACTTAAATATCTTAGGGTGAGAAAAGCCCCCCTCTAGGGTTCACTCTCAGACTTTGCCTTTCAGCTCTCCACCAATGGCCTTATATAATTCAACTCCTTCTGTTACCTGATCTGAGCATGTTCCTTATCCCCAGTGACTTGCTTCCTTTCCCTCACTTCCGGCTCGCCTAGTAAAGAAGAGGAAGGGTAGCTCCAGCCCAACAGTTTCCAGCTCCCGGCTGCCCTAGACTCCGAAGTCTGCAATCAAGTCTGAAGTGTGATTGAGAAAGGCAGAGGTTTCTTTTTGGAAAACAGCTTCACAATCTTGTATCTCAAATCTCGGCCCAGTACAAAATTTCTGACCATAATAACTTTCTGTCATTGGCAGCCTTATCAAGAGATGACATGGACTTTATCAAATATAATAACCGGTAAGTAATAGGAGAAAGTTCAGAGTCTGGTGTTCACATCTCTCTTTAAAACATTGCAGAGTTTGAGTAATCCACTACATTTGTGGAGTTATAACTACTTAAAATCTATCCAGCCTGGGATCACCTCACACCATAATCTATCACTGAAAACCTAACTTTCTGATGTAATGTGAATATCTTCCCCATGGATGTTTATAGGTCTACAGTGCTGTGCTACACAAATGAAATTTAACTGGAATCCACAAACAGAACTATATACTTACTTCACCTGTAGGTACCAAATATAACTGTCTGTTAGAAATAGAATACATTTAAAATAACTGCAACTTAGAAACCTGTCGAGTCCCACAATATAGGAAGTAAAATCAAATAGAGGCATCAATATTCCCTTTGAGAAGGGACAAGAGACATGATACAAAATTTCCATGCCAGAGGTGGACATGGGTTTAAAGAAATACGACATCCACAAGTGACATACAGGATGGGAAACACAGTGCCAGCACATTAAAGCAAAACTCACATGGAAATAAAAGAAATAAGCTTTAACAGTGGTATTCTGTGGACTTTTAGGAAATTTTTTATCAAGCAGTTAAAAAATTAGAATATACTTCTCTCATCATAAGCATGTCCTCAGTTAAAGCCCTGAATGTGAATAAGGAATCAGTCTTGATATTTGCTTTGTGATTTGGATAGATTAATCTGACGGCCAGATGGTTTCCACCTGTTTTAGATTATGTTGAACATTAAATAGTTAGAAATCACCTACATGGCCAGTTAACATTATACTAAAATGTCGGATGATATGAAGACATATCCTCAGGCTTCAGAAAATTTGAGTGTATATTTGATGTCAGTTGTGACAGGTGAAAACACTGGATGACTAGTTTTACTATAAAACAAACTTCCACTACATAATATGCAGATTAAATCTTAAACACTGGAACAACTTCCTGAAAGGTGAAAACTGCATACCATCTAAGATATCAAACTGAGAACTGATTTTCCCAGATTGGATTTTGGTATTGATACTGATAACCAAAATGTATTAGCTCATCTCGTTTGTTGTATGTTGTGCAGAAACTTGGTAAACCCAAGTTTACCTGCATGCACTGGATTTTAAGAATTGAGTAACATATATCCCACTGGGAATTATACTTTAGATATCACCAAAGACATGGAAGGAGAAAGGCGCAGTCTAGAAAGGGAAGTAATTAAAATGTTGGTGTGAACTTATATCGAGCATGCATGTGTAAATCTTCAATTGATAGTAAGTCGCAAGAGTACAACTGGGACACAATTAAAAATTGCGATGGTCCACTGCTGTTTGATTACATCTTTGTTGAACAAACATCACTTATTCTAATAGGGACATTAAGCTATTTTACAATGTCCTTAAATTAATTTGGAACATTACTCTTTCTAGTCATGTATCAGATTCTTTAAAAACAAAGGAGGAATGACTGACACAACTTTTATGCAGAAATGTAAAGTTGAATTAACACCAGAGAAAAATTTAAAGTTAAAGTTATATGTATCGAATGCCATATTAATTAGGTAGTGGTCCAAAAATGACCCACGTCCTTGGGTATGTTCGTCTTACCAACATGCATCTATTTAGACATCTTCCTACATCAAACTACATTGTCACATAGCATTTCAAAATTACCCTGGGTTTCACACTCTGAAAGTTTCCCTCTATCATGCAAAACAAAGGAAAGTAGTAATAATTAACTAGGAGCAGTTGCATTTACTATAAAGAAAAAAAAAAGCTTGGAAGTTTCACTCTGATTCATAGGCTGTATTTTCCAAATGAGATATTGTTAACACAGTTTGTCATTACGTTATGTGATGAGTTAAATCAAGTAAAAGTTGTTGGAAATTTTAGGGCCCTACATACATTACTATGTTTCTACAGGAATTAAGTCACAGCTACTGTTACATAATGAAATTCACAACAGAATCAAAATGGAAATACCACTGACACTGCTTTAAACTGATCGTTAAAAAATTCACAGTATTAGGATGGAGAATGGCATGTGTTGGGGGCAAAAGCTACCTTTTAATAAATACTGTTGTTTCAAATAGGTTTCTGCAAGAATCCTGCTGAGGAAGACTTTAATTGGCATGCCTTGTTTGATTGGCTTACAGCAAAATAATTTCAAGCAATATATGTACCAAAGTATAAGATACAAATCAGCTAAATGTAGAAAAGATTAACATGGAATTGAATAAAAGGTGTAATTTCAAAAACATTATTTTAGCCAGGTATGATGTTACACATTGTAATCATAGCACAATGAGAGGATGAGGCAGGAGGATCCTAAGTTTGAGCTTAGCCTGGGCAACTTAGTGACTTAGTGAGAGCTTAGGTCACAATAATAAGGGTTGGGGATGTAGCTAAGTCCTGAGGCATGAGTTCAAGCCCTACTACCATAAAAAGTAAAAAACAATAACTTACTTTCATTCAGTAATGATCAGCTATGATTGTATTTGCAGAATTTTCTTATTGGAAAAGCAGAAAACTATGATGTGGTAAGTTCAGAGAGACAATGCCAAATTAGCTAATTTACTGATAACTTGATTTTTCTAAGTTTCCAAGTTCTTGATCAAAGCTGTACACTGCATGTGTAAAACATAAAGCTAGTTTTAGAATGTTCTAAAATGTCATATTTGCACTCTACTAAGCACTTGCTTAAAGAAAACAGTCACATTTGAGGCAAATATTAACATATTTCCTTCTAAATCTGCTTGTTGTGTGTTGCCAGTTCATGCTAAGTAAAATACTAAGTAAAATGCTACAGTGAGCTTAATTTATGAGTAAGTTATGCATATTAGTCATATCATATTGGTGTATTGGTATTTTAAAATAACTTTTAATGCCCTAAATGGTACTCTGGCCGCAAGTTTATGGAACAAAACACACAGCTGCAGTTCAAATACTGACCGTGTGTACAATAGCACATTTCTGCAGTCAAACTTGTATTTGTAAGGATTTAAAGTAGCATATTTTCTGTATAAAATATTAAATGCCTTCTAATACCTGGATAGTCCTGAGGTAGGTATGGTATTGTGGCTTTCTGATGTCCACTTGGATAATGGCAGAATATTTTTGTAAAGTAACTGAAATAGATCTGCAGTGGGAAAATGAGCAAGTCTTTTTCAGCTGTATCCAGTCCATCTGCAAACTACTTTTACTGTATTCTTTAACTCTGAAAATTCATTCAGAAAGTTTTTTGTCCCTAAATGACTTCATTCTGTTTTAACCAATGTAAATACCTTCTTTTGGAAAATTCAATTTATTAGCTAGTTCTTTTTTCTTAGCTCCAAAATTATAAGAAAATTACCTTCAGCTCCTCATTTGTTCAGATTTTAGGTTTCACATATTTTATCTATTTTTCTTCTGACCTCTTTCACTATTTCCTGTCTGAGTACTAAATCAATGATCATCAGTAGTAGACTCATGTCAAAACTGTCATTTTCTTTTTCTTTCACAGGAGACAACACATCAGGCTTCCAGAGTGTGGAAAGAACCTTGTCTGTATGCTCTCTGACAAGGGGCAGAAACTCTTCGGCCCAAGCAGCCTTCTCTGTCTTGGGAGTGCAGCCTTAGACCTGGCACAGTGTGGAGTTTCTATAACTTTTCTCTCATTGATTTATTCATCTGACATATGCTGTTAATCTAAATCAAGATTAGATCACTATTTCAAATTGATTAGACTAAGAGCCTACACTTGAGCCTACACTTCTTTGCAACTTTGTAAAATTGCCTCAACACTGAAAATGTAGCTCCAGCTGCTCTTCCCAGGTGAAGAGCGAGACCCACTCACTTTCTAACTTGTCATCAGGCAGTCCCAAATCTCTAATGAGACCAATGGCACAAGGACGCTAATACTCATTCACTATCTTGTCGCACATTACACAGTGTAAAGCTATTTCTTAATACAAAAGTTTTCATCTCAATCATGTGTTTTACTTAACATGTCTCAAGAGCAACCTTCATTAGAATTTATCTTTCAACCTAACTTCAACAAAAAGCAAGGTAGTTTATAGGCTGTGAATTAGTATCAATGTATATACACTTCTCCGATAATGAAAAATCATTCAGTTCCACTGAAATTTGGCATTAAGAAACTAGTTTAAAAATTAACAAAATTAGACCCATTTTCTGTTAATCCTAATTCAAAAGATTTTATTTGCTCATTATGATTTAAGTTTCAGACTTAAAAACTCAAAATATTAGGAATTAGTTAAGATACTTGGGGGAAGAACACCTACTGTGGACCTTAAAACTTCAAATTTTACATAAAACCAAGAACCTAGAATTTTTTTTAAAATCCTGTTTCACAATTCCATGCTGTGAATATTCATTCTGGCTCGTCCCTGAGGAAAAAAAAAATGTATAAACACCAATGATTTAAAAATAAAGTCCATCTCAAAACACGGAGTTTAACTTCCTTAGCCTAACCAGAAATCTCTAGTCGCAGTGATACCAGACTTGTGAAGATTTCCACAACGAAAGGACAAAGAAAACAAGCCAGAGAATGCTGTGTGTCACGACTGAAATACAGGACTGTCACGGGGCACTTCGCTTCTTGGCTCTCTCCTGGGAGAGGACCGACCATAACAAAGACCACCAGTTTCTCGGGCCCCCTCAGCTCCCCCAGTCTCACCTGTGACAGCTCCTCCACGCTCTAACACCTCTCCCGACACCAGCAAAGCCCGAGGAGGGCAAAAGCTCAACGACCTGTCCGTCCTATCCCCAGAGTACCAACAACTAGAGGGCCACGGGGGGGGTTGGGTCTGCCACATAAAGATTAGGGACATTTTACAAGCAGCAGGGGTCAAACTTGTCAGAGAAACCCAAGAGTTCAGTGAAAATCTCCAGCTGTGTCTCTAGGCCCTGCTGCCCTCTCCTCTTCGCCACAAAACTGGCCATGCCCTACTTTTCCATGCAGGCACCAGACACTTGCTTAGAAGTTTGCAAACCAAAGGAGTCTCCCACACAAGCATCCACAGGGACCGTCCAATTCCCTACGAAACCTGACGCTTCGCTAAAGCCTCCTGGAAGAAGAAAAGATCAAATGAGACCGGCTCTGCGGGGTCTCCCGAGGTGACCCCGGAGCGAAGGTATTTATTTTCACGCTGCAACTGGGCTTTACAGAGACGTATCATGCTGTAGCTCCGCGTGGAGCTCAGGACAAAAGAAACACTTTTATTAATGTTAAAGTTATTATAATTACTCTTTAACAAAGCTATTAAATAACCTGTACAAAGCCCGAACGGGTCCAAGGGAAAACCCGAGCACTCCTTCCAAGGTCCCCAGGTCCCTGCGATTTCATCCAGCAGCACTGCCTCTGTACAAGGCCGGCTCAGGGACCCAACCATCCAGTCGGCAGGCTGCAGCCCTGCTCCCCGCCCTCCCTCTGTCCCAGCCAGGATCTGGAAGCCGACTCCGCTCGGGCCGGCAGGGGCCCGGAGTCCCTCTGCCAAGACTCGGGCCTCGGCCCACAGGCCCCGGGACGTCCCGTCCCTCCCCGCAGGCGCTGGGAAGAGTGCGCTGAACCGCGGCCCTGGGCGGGCTCACAGGTCCCGCGGATTCTCTCGCTTCACCCCGGCCTCGGCAACCTTGAGCTTCTTATTCTGGTGCGTCTTGACGTGCTTGGCCAGGTGGTCGCTGCGCATGAAGCGCTTGCCACACTCGGGGCAGGCGAAGCGCTTCTCGCCGGTGTGAGTCCGCAGGTGCCGCTGCAGCTCGTCCGAGCGCGTGAAGCTCTTGCCGCAGAAGAGCCAGTTGCACACGAACGGCCGCTCGCCCGTGTGCCAGCGCAGGTGCGCCTTCAGGTGCGACGTCTTGCCGTACACCTTGCCGCAGCCCGGCACGTGGCACACGTGTTGCTTCTTTTTCCCCGGCTCCGCCTCGGGGGCGCCGCCCGCCGCCTGGCAGTTGGGGCAGCGGCAGCGGCGGCACCTCCTGGCCGTGGCCGCCAGGGGGGCCTTGGTCTGCAGCAGCGCGGCGATCTGGCTCTGGTACTGCGCGAAGTCCGACGGGCC
The DNA here is from genome assembly GCA_004026965.1 of Petromus typicus. NCBI lineage: Eukaryota > Metazoa > Chordata > Mammalia > Rodentia > Petromuridae > Petromus > Petromus typicus. The sequence goes on along the minus strand of PVIR01001025.1, from coordinate 131,323 downwards.
GAGCACCAGGCCCCGCTGCAAGGCTGCAGCTGCGGCGGCGGCCGCGGCGGCCGAAGCGGGGAAGCGGGACGCGTGCGGGGCCCCGGCGCAGGCGCTGGACAGGCCTCCCCCGGGGACCCCGGAGGCTCCGGGGCTGGCGCCCGACTGCGGGATGCTCCACCACGGGAGGTCGTCGGGGGCCGGGGCGGGCGACAGCTGGCGGCAGGCGGGCGGCGGCGGCGGCGGCGGCGCGGGCAGCAGGTTGGAGTAGCCGGGCGGCAGGGCGGCCTGCGCGGCATAGGGCACGTAGGCGGGCGCGCAGGCGGCGGGCAGGGCGGTCACGCTCGAGGGCAGCATCTTGACCGGCGAGAACTCGTAGGGGTACGAGGGGTCGGCGGGGGGCGTGAGCGGCAGCTCGTGCGCGGCCCCGAAGGCCGGCTGCAGGTGGGGCTTCTGCGGCGTGAGCCCCAGGCTGGGGTGCGGCGGCGGCAGCGCGCCGGGCGAGTGCGCCGGCATGTCCGCGGTCCACGGGTGGAAGAGCCTGGAGGGCGAGCCCAGGGCCGGCTCGTAGGGCACCTGCAGGAAGTCCGGGGCTGCCCCCGCCGCCGCCGCGCCTGGCTGGCCGATGCGGCTACAGGTGGCGGCCAGGAGCGCCAGTGGCGAGTGCTTGCCCAGGTCGGGGGAGGCGCTGGGGGTGCGGTCCTGCATGGGCGGCGGGAGGCGGAAGGAGACAAAAGTCAGCGCTCCGAGCGGCTCTGGGCCGCCCGCCGCCCCACGCGCGCTCTTATACCCGGCCCCTCCCCCGGCCCTCCCCGCTCCCACGCGTGCTCGCGGCCCGGGAAACTTCGGGGCCCGCGCTACTGACGCGCCTGCCGCTCACTGCTGGGTGGGAAGACGCTGTCCAGCCCCGAAGGACCGCGCGAAGGGCAGGCAGACGTCGGATGGGCCGCGCCGGCCGGGCCCCGGCCCCGCCGACAGCCCGTGGCCCGGCTGCCCATCCGCGCATCCGCGCAGCCTTGAAGCTCTCTCCCTCGTACCCTCCGCTCCTTCTCGGGCCGCCCTAAGCTGGCACCAGGAAGGGCCCAGCAGGACGAGCTCGGCCCAGTTTACTGCCACTCGCGCACCCCCAGAGCCTAGATCTGCGCGTTTCTGTCCGAGGGCCACGACTCTTGACACCATGGCAGGGCGAAGTTGGCCCGAGCAACCCCAGGTCTGACTGCCCGCCCCCCGAGGACAGTGGAGGACCGAGGGGATCCGACGCGACCCGTCCCACCTGCCCCGCCCCTCCGCCCCGGCCTGACCTGGAGAAAGGCCTGCAGCGAGTCGTTCCGGAGCACGGCCACCGCGGCCATGGCTATGGCTGGGCGACCGCTCGCCGTGGAGCGGGGCGCCGCCGCCCAGGCATGGACACCCGAAGGCGAGGACGCGCGGCCGCCCAGCGTGGCTCCCCGGCCCGCGCCCGCTCTCCCGCCCTCGCCCCGCTCGCCGCGCGCTCACTAGCCCCGCGCGCGGTCTGAGCGCTTCAGGATCACCTCCAAGAATTTGATAAGGACTTTGCTGGGCCGCCAGCCAGTCAGAGGGAAGATTTATGGCTTTGAAGTTTGCCGCTACCCAATCATCAAAGAATAGCGGCTCTTTCAGAAGCGAAAGCAAATCCTTTGAATCCACAAAGCTCCTATGGTGTGTTTGTTGGTCTGGATAAAAGAACTGATTATTAGGGGGGATGGGAAGGGAGGAGATAAAGGCGGGACAATTAATGAAGTAATCACTATGTGGGAAATGTATATACACAAATAATTGGATTTTCCTGATCAAAGGGGGCCTTGCCGCCTGGAGACTCGCGCTTGGGTTGCTGGAGACACTTGATCCCCCGCCCCCCGCTTGCAATTAAAGATTTGCGCCGAGGCAGCGCCCAAAGTGACAAAGTGTCTTTGTTATCTGTAGAAAAATCTGCTTTTAGGCACAGGGCTTCAAGAATGGGCTAATGGTAACTCTTCCCAGTATTTCTGCCCCACACGCACGGCGTGCTTACCCGCCAGCGCACCCCAAGGACCAGAGAGCTCCGGGGGGCGGGGTATGGGACCCAAAGAAACTTAGGCCGCGTGTCCCCGCCCGCCGCGGTGGAGCCTTGGGCGGGGCTGTGACCCGGGGCGGGGCCCGGCGGCCGCCCTGGGCGGCGGTGGGTGGCACGCTCCGGAGCCGCCCGCCGGAGAAGCTATCCCCGCACTCTGGTGAAGTTCCTGATGGTGACCTGGAAGTTTTCCTCGAGCCAAAAGTTCCGCAGAGTGAATCAGGAAAGACCCCCGCCCGCCTCGAGCTTACTCCCAGAGCTATTGGGCAGGACTCCAGAGCAACTCCTGACTCCCACGCGAGGGGGAAAAATTGTGCTCTGCCGCCCTTTGTCCCCAGGCGGGCAGCCCTGGGCTCGGAGAAGGGCCGGGCAGGTGTCTGACTACCGAACCGCCGAGGTCCCAACGACGCCAGTAGTTTATCTCCCAGACAACTTGGGAAAAGTGAGGCATAGTCAGGAATCCTTTTTCTTTTGTGGTTCAGCAAACCGCAGATCATACAGGAAGACCCCTGGAGGAGAAGGAAAACTCAATACAAACTCTTATTCCTGTCATCTTTGAAAGAAAATAAAGTTGTTGTCAGGGAAAGTGCCCTCCAGGGTATGCTCCGGCCCCTCTCCGCCTTGCTGGCCACCCACATCTTGCCTCGAGGGACAAGTGGCTGCCGGCTTCTTCAGCCCAGGGCGCTGCGGACCGAGCCATAGGCTTCCTTCGAGGAGTTGGGCCGGGAAGGAAAAGAGGAAAGGTTGGGGGCATCCCGAGCTCACCCTTCCCCGAGGGGTTGGGGTTTGGGGCGTCCCGAACTGACGCAGAGGCCTCGAAGCTACGGCTCTTGCGACTGCGCAGAGAAGTGGGCCGCTGAGTTGAGTGGAGCCTAGATCCTCGACCAGAGGAACACAGCCTCCCCTCCACGAGTTCACCGGACCCACGGGAAGCCCCCAACCTGCTCGTGCTTGTCGCCCTTCCTGGGACGCGGTGCCATTTAGGACTGTGCAAGGCAGCTCGAGAGATTAGCAACTCCAAGGTCCGGAAACTGGGCTGTCATTTGGCACCTTTTACACCTCCAGCAAGGGCCGAGACACTGCCAGCAGCCAGCCCTTCCAGCCTGGAGCGCGGCCGCCCATGGCTGAAGATAAGCGGGCTGCGCGCGACTCTAGGACTGTGGGCCCCTCTGGGGCCCTCGCTGGTGCTCCCTCTCCCAGGGGAACACCACTTCTGGAACCGTGGGCAGCATGGACTGGCTCCTCCTGAACTGGAGAATGGATTGCTAGAAAGGGGGAAGGGAAGAGGTCTTAGGGGTTTGCTCTGGGGCCTGGCAGACTTGGCCCTTCCTCACCTGGTGGAGGGACAGTCCCAGAAGAGTCTGGGCTCCAGGGAGCAGCCTCGAGTCACACAGTGGGCAGCAGGAGCTCGCAGCCTCCCAGGCCCTGGTTCCCTGGCGTTTGTTTTCCTCTGCAGCTGCTTTGAACCCCCACTCCCCTGATGCACGCAGACGGAGCTCGAGACATTCCCTTTTCCCAAAGCTGTTCGCTAGCTGACCAAGAAGCCAGAAGAGCCAATTCACACCTCCGTGGTCACAGGTGTTGTTTCCCTCCGAAACGCCCCCACTGGTGCAGCCACACCCGTGGCCGGGGAGGGGGGGGACGAAAGTGGTGAGTTGTCGGAGGGTTCAGCTTGGAACCCAAGGCGTGCCAGCTCTGCCACTTTCTAGTTGGCGATTTGGGAAAGCAAGTTTCCCTGCCTCTTTGCGCCTCGGTTTCCCCATCTGGAAAGTGTGCACAAGAGTATTGTTGGGTTAGGAAGAGTTAATATGTAACATACATATGCACCACCCTAGGACAGTGCCAGGCGCACAGTAGGCGTTAGCAGGTGCTGCTGTTCGCGGTGGGTGGAAACTCTTCCCGAACCGCCCCGCTGCAGTTTGGAGAGGGGCTCATCACACTTCTGTGTAACCTCCCTCCCTTTGCCTCAGAGTGCCAGAAAAACTTCTTCCTAATGAAGTAATGTTTGGAGCATCCATTAAAAATGCAACGCTGGGAGATCAAAGTACAATATTTATTTTAGAAATTTGTTGCAATCACCAAGAGATACAGGTATCAAGGCCAAATGTCAGTTCTGTTACACAAAGCCCCGCGTCGGGGAAGAGTGTGGCTGCTCAGCCGTAATGTAAAGAGACATCAAAGACCGAGCACGCTGCAAAAGTGCGCAGCCGGGAGGGCCGGGAGCGCCCAATCGCCGCGGGGCTGCGGGGGCTGCGGGGGGCTGCGGGGCGGGGGTCAGCTCAAAGAGGGGTCCGCTGGGGCCTGAGCTCGCAGGAGGGAAGATTTAATGGGTTTTCCTTTGTTGGTGGGTGTGTTTGTGCACCGCAGACCCGGGAACTCCTTCGAGGTCCTCCCGCCCAGGGCGGAGGTGGACTGTAAGCGGCTTTCTCCGCTCGGGGTGGAGAAGCGGGTCCCGGTCTCCCGGCAGCGGCCACAGGAGCCGCTTCCAAGCAGCTGGGTCTGGAGGCTGAGAAGCTGGCATCTCAGTTTCTTGGCGGTGGACGGGCAGCTGGAGTCCACGGAGAGATCTGTGCAAAGGGGCGAGTGGGAGACGGAGCTGAGGCTGCCAAGTGGGCGGCGGAGCTCGTCGGCGCGCCCCAGACCACCGCGTACCTCTGCTTCTCACCCAAGCCCGGTTCCTGCCTCGGGCAGTTTCTCCCAGCATCTGGGCACTCACAGCTGTGGTTTAAAGCTATCTAGACATTCAACCTTCGGTAGTGACTTTTTAAAAACCTGTGTATCAGTTAGATCATCTCGAAAAAGTTTGAACTCATTGAACTTTTAAGCAGAGTTAATTAACTGTTCGGGTCTGGCCCCTTTGCCACCAAAGAATTTTGCCAGTTGCAGGTATTTGCCTAGTTTCGACGGCAGCGGGAAGAGGGACAGGCCCCCTCGCGCTCCGGGCGCACCGGGTGGCAGGAGGACGCCTGTGCGTGCTTCAGTCCTCTGCGGCCGGCCTTCGCAGAGCAGTCCCTGGGCGGCCTTTTGAAGTCGAGCTACAGCAGAAAGCGGCTATTGTTCTCGGCTCTACACAAGGAAAGGATCAAACTTTGCCTCTTCAATTTGAAAGATTTTTTTTTTTTTTAGAATGGTGGTGGAGGGGGAAGGGATTGCAATGTGATACTCTCCGTTAACGTGGAGGGTGTGAGCAGTCTCCCTGGTTAAACTGCGGACCAAATCGCCAGTGCTCCAGCGCCTTCCCGAGACACAGATAGGATCTCTTCTTGGTTAGGACGGAGGAGGGGTCCACCGCAAGCATTTGTCCTGCTGAGGATCTGATTTGGTGACCAAGTTTTCCCTTCCATGGAAATGGGAATGTTCCTCCAAGAAACCTCGAGTTAACTTTAAGCTGAAACTTCCACATTGGATCACTACATAGTGAGAATAAAACTAGGAGGGATCTTCTGTTTCGTCTAAATCCACTCTTCCATTTGATGGCAAGTGGGAATGTTTGAGAGCGTTTACCTGTGGTGACAAGCATGCACAGTGCTCTGAACTGCTACAGGCGCTCATTAAGTGCTCCGATGTTGGGAGGTCACGAAATCTGTGCGTCCATCTGCAGGGAGCGCACAGGCAGCGGGAAGTGAGGAGAGGGCTGTGCGCGCTGGAGAAGGCCAGGGATGCTTGAGTGGCACTGGGGTCTGGAGCAGACGTTAGAAGGCCACAGAAGTTTAGTGTGGTGGCTGGAAAGGAAAGCAAAGAAGGGAGGGTGGAAGGAGCAAGAGAGGAAAGGCAACTCCCATTTCAACAGTGATGGAGTTTCAGGTCTTTGATTTGCTGGACTAGACAACGGGGTGGAGGGTCATTTGGAGGAGTCCTCCCCCCCCACCCGTGAGTTTGTTCCAAGCTCTGGAGCAGGTGACAGCTGAACAGTTTGATTCTGTGTCTGAATCCTTGTCCCCGAGGAGGAGGACTGGAAGGAGAGAGGCCAAGGCAGTTAGATCTAGGTGTGAGGTGGTGAAACTTCGGGATCAAAAGGCAGCTCAGCATTCTAAAGGGAAAAAGAGCAAACTTTGGCAACAGATTGAAATAAAATAAAGAGAAAACAAAAGACCCCTCTTTTGAGCAGGTGAAGGTGAGACAACTGGAATCCATTCAGCTGTGAAGGAATGGAGTTAAAGCTTGGCTCAGTCCTTAGCTACTTAGAAGTCTGAGGCAGGAAGGTCACAAGTTCAAGGCCAGCCTGAGCTGCGTAACGAGTTCAAGGTCAGCCAGAACTATACGGCTTGTATAACATCATAACCTTGTTTTAAAAAATACAGTGATATTGGGGAGGAATGAGGAAAAGGTGGTGTATGTATACAATGTAGTTCTTTCACTGTAAAAAGATCAGAGTTCCCATATTTGTAATACTATGGATGAACCTGGAGGGCAGAATTTTAAGTGAAATGACTAAGGCAGAGAAAGACAAATACTTTGTATTCTCACTTATATGTGGAAGCCAAAGCTGGTTTTACAGACGCAGAAGTGGAATAGTAGTTATGTCACTAGGAAGAAGGGATAGACAGAGGTTGGTTAATGGTTATAAAATTAAACAGAAGGAAGGAAGCAGAAGGAAGTTAGAAGAAGAAACACTCTGTGTTCCACTGCACAAGTCACATAGTAGGTTGACTAGAGCTTACAGTAATTAATTGGGGGGTTTGTAGGAAGGATTGAAGTAGGTTTTCCTCTGCAAAACACAGGGGACCACCAGGATCATGGAAAATGTCTGCTCTGCCATCCCTGGGATGTGCAGTGAGACCTCTTCCCTCCTGCTAAAATGGTTGGATTATAAAAAGATAAAAACAAGTATCTGATAGTGTGGAGAAATTCGAGCCCTCTCCCAGGGCTGGTGGATGTGAAATGGCCTTGCCTCTCTGGAAAACAATTTGGCAGTTTTTCACAATGTAAAACATAAAATTACAATCCTACTCCTCAGTGTATACTAAAGAGAACTAAAAATACACATCACAGAAAACCTTTGAAGTGAATGTTAGTAGCAGCTTATTCAAAATAACCCAAACATGGAAATAGTTTAAATACCCATCAATTGGTGAATGGTTAAAAGAGGATACCACCATACTGGGCGTGGAGACTCACGCCCAGCAGCAACCAGTACCACATACCACAGTGCCGGGCGTGGTGGCTCATGCCTGTCATCCCAGCACTCGAGAGGCAGAGGCAGGAGGATTGCTGTGATGTGAGTTGGAGGCTGAGCTCAGGGCCAGCCTGAACTACAAAGCGAGACCCTGTCTCAAAAAAAAAAAATGATATCACCATGCAGTGGAACATTATTCAGCAACTGGAAGGAATGAGGTACAGATATGTGCTACGTCATGGAGGAAGCTTGAGAATATTATAAGAGCAGGACCCTACAAGAGACACATTTTGTCATTTTCTGCTTATGTAAAGTGTCTACTGCAGAGAAATGCGGAGATGAAGGGTGTTAGCAGGCATTGGAACTGAGGAAGGGCCCTAGAGAATGCCTGGTAGAATGTAGTTTTTCTGGTGGGGGTGAAAATAGTCTCAAGTTGGGGGTCACAGTCACACAACTGAATATCCGACAAAACCGTAAATGGTACACACTTTAGATAAACTGTGGAACACACACTTGTATCTCAATGAAGCTGTTTTTAAAAAAAAAAAATCAGAAGGACTCTAAGCTTGGGGGAAGCAAGAATAACTGAGTTGCTAATAAAGGGGGAGAATGAGGAAAGGTGAGAGTTTGGAGGTAAGGTGAGCACAGCAGAGTGCTTGGTGCTGGGAAGACCCCAGGGATGAATACATAGCCCTGGTTTATAATTCAGTATTGGGAAGAAGAGAGGTTGCAGGGCAACTGCTGCGGGGCCCACGGGAAGGATGCTGAGGGCCGGGAGGGCTCTGGCATTATCTTTGAGGAAGAAAGTAAAGCCGAGAGAAGTGAGTGGCTGCCGGACATCAGAGATTGCAGTGAAGAAGCCGAGTAGCACATACAGTAGTCCCCCGAATGTGCAACTCCTCTTCCCCATTCTGGCTACCTGTTTGTGGTGACACATATTCCCTGAAAGATATGAAAGTTTCTTTGAAGTTAAACAACAATTTTATAGACAATGAACGTTTTGAAATTTGATTTGGATGTAGCTATAAAATAAAACAATGCATTAACATGTGGGAAATTACTTTGGATAGAAGTCAGATAAAAATGAAAAATGGAATATCAAGAAATATAAATAACCCAGGCATGGTGGCATATAGTTATAGTCCATGCTTCTCAGGAGCCTGAGGTAGGAGGATTCCAAATGTAAGGGTCAGCCTGAGCAAATTAGCAAGACCTTGTCTCAAAAATCTGAAAAAGAGCTGAGCATTTAACTCAGTGGTAGAGTACCCCTGGGTTAAAACAACAGAAGAAGAAGAAAGAAAAGAGAAAGGAAAGAAAGACAAATAAAATCTCTGTCTTCTATTCTCAACCCTGTAAACCGAGTGCCCTTGGGCAGAGGTGGGCTTGGCTAATGTCGGGTGGAGGAAGGAAAGCGGGTGAGGTCATGGATTGTGTTTGTATGTGGCAGTAGTCTGCTGGGCAGCCACAGCTGTACCCTGTGTGTGCGTACTCTTGTGCAATGTTGTTTATATGGCCCTGTGGGTACAGGGCCTTGATTCTGCTGCTAGTCACAGTAATTTGGGACCTCACACAATCTCACCAACTCTGTATTGTAGGTGGGAAAATTATAGCATAGAGGGGTTAAGTAATTTGTCCCATGTCTTATTCTTGGAATTGAATCCTTCAGGGGACAATTTTCTATCCTTTACAGTACAATGCCTTCCTGGCTATGAATGTAAATTTCTTTCTGTATGTGATTCTGTAACATCATCAGGTAGGAAGTCTGACATAATGTATTGGCCATGCTACAAGTTGTTTATTATTTGCTTCATGCTGAAAATGTCAGTCCCATGTGAAACATTTCCTGTCTTGCCTTACTGAGAAATGAGCCTTGACCTCAAGGATTATCGTCTGGATCTGTGACCTTTCATTTCTAAAGCAGTCTTTTTACCCTTATTCTCAACCCTAAGCCACCAGGAGCACACAGAATCAGCCACAGTGTTTCCCTTGAAAGTTTCAAGATACTAATTTTAATCTTATGGGTAAATATCAGCTCAATATTTTTCAGGGTATAGCTGGGGACAGACTAACATAAACATCAAACCTCTATCTGACCCCATTTCTATTTAAAAGATTGCCTTGATTTTCTCCATGACTTTCACAAGTTTTACTCCTGGGCCTTTGGTCTTGAGGAAGTGATGTCCTTTTTTATCTGGGCTCCAGTATCATGGTTTGCTTCCTTGTTGGGCCTGTTCTCTTTACCCTGCACAATCACTCAGCTTTAGACCCTCCTCTCCCAGATATCAGCACTCATCTTTCTTTTCACTTGCTTTCTTCTTCCTCTCTTGCCTGTTCATGGCTACTCTCTGAAATCTTATTGGTGACTTTTCTAAGGTTTTTCTAGATGACTTCAAAAAGAGCACCCCAAGACTTATACAAAGATTCCCCACTTGTCTCTTGCTGACTGTACCCCTAGGGTTCAGTTAAAATGAAAAGAATGCACTCTGGCTAGCAAAAAAGACATATTACCAAGTTAGAGAATGACTGAGAGGCTCAAAAGGACAGTCTTAACTGATCTTTCAGGGATGACTGCCAAAGCTAAACCATAGGCCTGGTCGACAAGACAGATGCTGTTTCTGCCAGGATCAGAAACTGTGGAACCACACATCTTCCTGTCTACTGAAAGCCACAGTGCCAGCTGCCCAGCTTCAGTCATGCCTGTTTTACTGTGATTTGTATCTTGCCTCTTGACAACTATGAATACAGCACTGGGACTTAAACATCTGTTATAGCTGTCATCGAACAAAGATCCCACCACTCTGACTACTAGGAGGAACAAAAAAGCTAATTCCTGCCTGATGATTGTTTACTTCTGCTTTCCAGATTTTGTATGCTGCATCTGACTGGAATAATTTAATCATATATCTAGAACTCTAGCTGCAAGAGAGTCTTGGAAGTATAGTTTGGCTTTCTAAAAAAGGAGAAAAGCCCTAGAAAGAGGTGGAAATAGCTGCTAAGGGAACCAACCCAAATAACCTGTTTCATTTGCTGATTATGTAGTTGATTCACTTTAATTCCTTCTTCTTTGCTACCCACTTCCATCATGGCTAGTTCTCCTTCATTGTTGCTATCCAGTGTTTGTTTCTTGTTTATTTTCTAACCTCCATTCTCGTGAACTCTTCCCTGTCTTTCATTTTCATTTCATGTTCCCTGCACAGGACTATATTTTTCATTGATAACTACCACAATAACTCTCCTGCCACAGTCTGGGTGGCCTTAGTGACCTGTTTATAATGGATAGAATGCAGCAAAGGTGACTTTAAAGGATCTGTCACTCTATTTCAAGTGGCTTTGGCATGGTCTGTGAAGACTGCTTACTTTCTAGGTTCTCTGCCCTGGAATATTCCCTCTTGGAATCCAGTGTGAAAAGTCCAAGCCGCATAAAAAGCTGCCTGTTGATGTTCTGATTACCTGTCCCTGCGGAACTAAACCTCTCAGCCAGCCAGAGTCAAGGGGCTAAAATACCAGTGAAAACCCTTTAAGTGATTCCAGCTCTTTGAGTCACACTAGCAGAGGTGCTAGACAACAAGGAGCCAAGAAAAGCCATCCTTTCTCTGCTTTGTCCAAATTCCTGAGCCTGAAAATCCACAAGGACAATGAAATTACCCTTAATTTACTCCACTAAATGTGGAGTGGTTTGTTACACAGAGATAGGTCTCAAATCCATATGGTACTTTGGCTGATGATTATCTTTTCCAAATGCCAACCAGCTCATGTTTTTACCCTGCTTTAAAATCTTAAATAGTTTCTCACTAACTATGGGATTAGTTGTATATTCTTCAGACTGCCATTCAAGATGCATTGTACTATCTTATCTTTCACTTTAATCCACCTTTCACCTTTTATTTCAATTTTACCAGATACCAGATTTTTACTTGGCCAGGCCTGACATTTTCCTGTTTTTGTGAGCATTCAGTCACTGACTCAAATCTCACATCTTCCAAGACCATGTTGTTATCCAGTATTATAGTCAGGCAGTATTCACATGTGATATTTTATTTGTTTTGGTTTTTTTAAGTTATTATTATTATTATTATTATTTTGAGACAGGTCTCACTATGTAGTACAGGTTGGTCCTGAGCTCACTATGTAGCCCAGGCAAGCCTCAAACTTACAGTAATCCTCCTGCCTCTACTTCCTGAGTGCAGGGGTGAGCTACCAGGCCCAGCATTGTGCTATGTGGTACTGATTGCTGGTGGGCATCCGTAACCACGCCCACCACTGTTGTATGTGGTTACTGGAGATAGAGCTCTAGACCTTGTGCTTGCAAGGCAGGTGCTGGTCCCCTACATGTGATATTTTAAACAGTCTATTTGTTTGTTTATTGGTACTGAGCTACATCTTCACCCCATTTTTTGTTCTTTGCTAAATTCCCTAGGGTTCAAACATGTGATTCTCCTGTCTACTTCCTAGAGTACTGGGTTTACAGGAATACACTGTTTCAATTAAAAATTTAGTTCCTCAGTCTCACTAGCTCAGTAGCTTCAGCCCACTCAATATCATTACCTTTTTAATTTTCCTTTTTCCCCTTTGCGCTGATTGACATCTTAGAGTCTTTTCACCAAAAACTCAACAACATGTATTCTCCCAGGAAAGCTCTTTCTTGACTCACAAAATGATTTTTGAGGAGCATCTCTTGAGTAGGACTTCCTTATGCAGGAAAATAGCTATTCTGTCCAATGGCTATTTTAGGTATTTAATTATTTTTAGAGGATGTGTGATTTGTTTCAAAATAGGTCAAGTTTCACCAAGCTGTCACAATGTATTTTTTTTTTTTAAGTTTTTTGAGACAAGGTCTCACTATGTAGCCTACGCTACCCTCAAACTCACAGCAACCCACCACACCTGGCCCATACAAATTAAATACATAAAACTAAGCTCTACAATCATGTGATAAGACTACTTTGTCATGTATATGTGGTGAGAGACAGACAGTGAAGAATTTAATTATTTAAATTTTTACTTGTACAATTAAGCACAAGTATTAAGTGTGAAAATCATGAACACAGTTTTTCTACATGTCCCATTTAAGAGCTAATCTTTGATAATGTTTATATATGGCACTATGTGTTCACATTAATGGTGTTTAGTGTTATCATTCCCCTTCACTACTAGGTGAAATTTTTATTACATTTGAGACATTTTTGAGAATAATATTGAGTTAACTTAAACATTTTATTTTAAATATAAAACCTGGATTTTGTACCAAAGGCACTTTCTCACTTATTCAATAAGTTTATTCTCCTCTGACAGTAATAAATATGGATTTACTTATCTGTTTCTGGAGAACCTTTTGAATAGATCTGGGCTATACTCCTAACTGAACTGTCTTTTAGATACAGCTTTTTTTTTTTTTTAATTCAATGCTTTAGTTTGAACTCAGGGCCTTGGGAGTGCAAGGCAAGTGCTCTTCCCCTGAGGTACACCCTCTTAACTTTTTGAATGGTTTTAGAGAAAAAATATTTTATTTTAGCAGCATTTGATACTTTTTTAGTTAAGATTTTTTTGTTGTTGTTGTTGTAGTTCAAATTGGCCCTTAGCTCACTATATAGCTCAGGCAAACCTCACTCATGGCAATCCTCCTGCCTCTGCCTCTGAGTGCTGGGATTATAGGTGTGAGCCACCATGCCGGGGTAGTACTGATTGTAGGTGGGTATGAGTCACCACGCCCAGTATTGTTAGATGTGGTTATCGGGGACTGAACTCAGGACCTTGTGCTCGCCAGGCAGGCACCAGAACCACTGAACTAAATCCTCGGCCCTGGTATGGGTTATTTTTGTTATTGTTTTGAGACAGGGTCTCACTTTTATAGTTCAGGCTGGCCCTGAGCTCAGCCTGGAACTCACAGCAATCCTCCTGTCTCTGTCTCCCAAGTGCTGGGATTATAGAAATGAGCCACCACTATGGTAGGTGGTACTGATTGCTGGTGGGTATGAGTCTCCACGCCTGGCATTGTTGTATGTGGTTGGTGGGGATCAAACCTGGGCTCTTGCACTTGCAAAGCAGGCACCGGAACCACTGAGCTAAATCCCCGGCCCTATTTATTTATTTATTTATTTATTGAGACAGGGTCACTTTGTAGCCCAGGCTAGCCTTGAACTCAAGGCAATCCTGCTTCTACCTCTGGCTCCTGAGTGCTGGCTTTGCAGGTGTGAATCACCATGCCAGGCACTGCGATGGAACTCGGGACCTGGCACTTGCCAGGCAGACTCCAGAACCTCTGAGCTAAATCCCCGGCCCCCACTCTCCTAGTTTTGATTACAAAATATTAAAGCAGCCAGGTCCTGTCCACGCGCACAGACAGGCACAGCTTTGTGCCCCTGAGCAAGGCTGCCAACTACTCAGGGCCTGATTTTCTTCCCCTGTGAAATAAGGAGCACATCTTCTGCTTTTTTTTTTTTCTTTGTGGATCCTAGCAACATAAGAACGAAAAAAGTTTTTGTTTTTAATATTCTATATTTAAGAAGATTACCCCCCCCCTTTAAAAATTTTTTGAAAAAAAAACACAACCATTTTGGGTAAGTATCCTCAGGTTGTGCAACCAATACATTTTCTAAAACTGAAAATTTCTAACATTAAACAACTCCCTCCTCCGTCCTCTGCTCTCATCCCATGGTAACTACCATTCTACTTTCTGTCTCCACAGGTCTGATGATCAGAACCTTTGTGTTCTGACTGTGGGGGCACACACGTGTTCCTAGCATTCCAGGACGCTGAGGCAGGAGGGTAATAAATTTGAGCTCCACCTGGGAAATTTAGTGGCTTAGCAAGACCCTCTTTCAAAATACAAAATATAAATAGGCCTCAGAGAAAAGTCTTAGATTTCCAGTGCCTAGCAAACTGATTGACACTTTGGCCCATTAAAGTATAAGCACACCCTTCCACAGGTGGAAGTGGTTTCATCACTTTCAGAGCAGGTGGGCTGCTGGGATGGTTCCAAGGGAGCTCCTGATTCCGGAGAGAACTGAGTGGCAATCCTGGGTGCATGTGCGTCTCCTGCTGAGTCTCGGCCTCCCTGGCCTGCACTTAGCATGATCTGGACCCTTGCTAAGTGGGCCGGAACAATGTGACTGTGAAATGATAGATTGCTTGATTTATGATGATTTTACTTTCATAGCCTGGCTAATTTCTTTAACAAGGAAGCCTCAACTTGGATGACTAATAAACACTGCTATCAGACGACACATTATATGTTTATTTTATAGACACCCAGGAAGTATTGCTGCCTACCATGGGAACTGTAACTTAATGATGGTCATTTCTGCTGACTTTGTTTTCCAAGTAAAAATTCTTCAAAGACTTGCAAAAGTGAGCAGAAGCCACCTTTATGGTGGACACAATTTTCTTTCCCTCTCTGCTGTAATTCCTGGCGGGCTATAAAGCGATCAAGCTCATTTCCATATCAAACAAAGAGGAGGCAGGAAAATACTCTCCTGATCGACATAAAAAGACACATTACTGGAGACTGTCTAAGAACTTGTTTTTATGGCCAAAATTAGCAAATTATTCACAGTAATAGGTGAGTCAGATGACAATAGTGTTTAAGAGAACAAAGCCCCCTCATCAGGACTCCGACCCTGAACGCGCCCAAGGCAGGTCCCCAGCTGTCAGAACATCTCTGCGCACTGACAGCCAAGAGGCTATTAACAAAGAAGAAAAGAAAAGAAAGAAAAAGAGGCAGCCAGAAAGTGTGCCACTTACTCAGACACTGCTACCAGAAGTGCTGCTGCCAGCTGTCCAGGCTCTGTGGGTGGCCCCTTGTTAAGGGAGGGCACATGAGTGCCTCTTTTCTTTAGTGGGTGCAGGGAAGCTGGGGGAGCCCCAGTCACCCAGTGGCAATTTCTTTCCTTAATCTGAAACCCTTCAGAGATTTCAGAGGCTTCCAGCCCAGACCTCAGCCCACCACCTGGCAGGTATAAGCAGATGACTTCTTGACCTGCTCTTAATTGATGCCTGTTTAATAACCTACTTACAAATGTTAATGTACTTTGGGGTGGAGGAGGTTCAAAACATGCTTAACATCTTTCCTTAGGAGACCTGTCCAACTCAGCCACTCTTCTATGAAGTCATAGTCAAAGACAAAATAGACAAGGCCTGAAACTGGTCTGGGCACCTAGGCCCCCAGCAGGGAAAGGTCCTAATGCACGACTTGAAATCCGTCTGCGGGAACAGCAGTGTGAAGCCAAGCCAAGGAAGGGCCTTGGGAATCTCTGTAGCTGCTCGCTGGTCACTCCCTCCATCATAGCAGCCATGCTCCCAATAAACAGGATGTATAGCATCCTGGACCTCTGCCAGGCGATAGACGGGAGGTTGGGGTGGGGCATGACAACAGCATCTCCAACACTGCCCGCAATGCATGGCATTCCAGGCCGTGCACAGTGGTGCTTACCACTGGCTGCAGGTAAGAAGCATCAGAGAAATTTCAAGCTGATTGCCTACCAGGTCCCATTTGGACTAAGTAAATCAGACTGTGAGGTCTAAGCACTGGTACTTTTCTTGGTGTTGAAAGGCTGCGATGTAACTCAGAGCAGAAGCGCAGTACTCACAAGGTCCCAGATTTGATCCCCAGTGTCATACATTCACAAATATTAAACTCTTTTAGTGACAGTATTACAGGTGTGTAGGGATTTGTGAAAATACTAGGGATGTCCTGTGTACTTTCATCTCGGTTCACGGTGTGACATCTCAGGTAACTGTAGCACAATTGTAAAACCAAGAAATTGACATTGACCCAATGTGTGCATAATTCTGTGTTATCTCACCACACGGTGAGTTGTGATACAGAAACACCTCTCCAGCCCAGGCCTCTTTTCTGCTCCTCCTTCGGAATGCTGCCTTGAGTCAGTCACTGCCTTGTCCTTGTGGGCAGTCTCCAGGCCGGGAGCTTCACTCCGTGAGAGCCCACAGCTAAGCAGGCGGGAAGACACAAACCGGGGCAGTCACACGGGCTCCACAGGAGCAGAACAAGGCAGGACTTGGAAGAGGGAAGCCCCAGCTGTGTGTGGTGGAGGAAACCAAGTAAGCTCTCTGTCCCATCGGTATGTACTGGTGAGCGTGGGCACAGATTCTGGTGTGAGACCGCCTAAGTGAGGCTGAGCCCCTCCGCTCAGTATCTGCCAACTTTAGACCCTAAACTCTGTGTGCCTCACTTTCTTATTTCTAAAATGGGACAATAACAACTGTGCAGCTCGCAAAAGGAAAGGGTTTAGAATGATACTCAGAATTTAAACTTTTAAAAGATTGGACCAATAAAAAGGATGAGAATAAAGGATTATTGTGCAAATCAAATGGAAGGGCGTAGCTGTACCTGCTACATATGATTCTGGTGAGGCTTAGAAGGAAGATCTTGCTTGCTATTTTAGTCTCCGTTTAAAATCTCACACTCAGATACTGATCTGGAAAACGGTGCAGCTGAAGCAGGGAGCTGTGGGAGGCCGTGCAACCAGCCCTTTCAGGAGGGACCAGAAGTCGTCACCATCTGATGTCTGCCTTGTGGCTGCATGAAAGGACGTTGGGGGTAGAAGTCCAGTTCCTAGTGGACAGGTGTTAGAGACCCAGAGCCATCCTTGCAGTTGGCACCCTTCGTGCGGGCTCCGCAGACAGGCGAGGATTAAGTCGAGAAGAGATCAAATTGCTCTTCCACCTGGTGCGGTGGCCCCAGCAGGACAGGGCTGAGTGCTCTGTGACAGAGACTGGGCAGCCAGGGTGAAACCCTTCACTGCGTTTGCGTATGCTCTGTTTTGCGGTGAAATCTCAAGTCCTGGTCCCCAGAGCAGTCAATCCAACAACTTTCATAGATACTGTCATGTTCGTATTATACTTCCATCTGGCCACCACTGTTTCAAAGAGTCAGAGGCATCTCTTTCATTATCAAAAGAATAATGTAATTAATGCAAAGTTTTTGGTCCTGAATTCAGCTGTCAGAAGTGGCAAGAAAAATCAGTGCTACGAATACTACCTTTTCTTTAATAGCTTTCCAAGGAAAAGAAAATGCCAGGAAGGAAAGGAGTTTTGAAGTATTTTATTCTTGTTTTCTATTAGTTCAATTTTGAAATAGGTTTCCAGGAATAGACAGAGATTTTCAGAACTCAAGTAAAATGTACACGCAAAACTGGGAGCTCAGAAAGAAAACATCTCCCTCTGACCGTGAAATGTGAGTGTATTTATGATAAGGATTGAATCTTTGGATGTCTCAACTACACTGAGAAATTGTTTGCAAACATGACCCATAACAGGAACACGGGAGGGGCAGTACTGTAATTAGCGCCACTGTGGCTCCAGGGACAACGTCACGGAGTCAGAGGACCATGGTGACAGAGGCAGAATACTGGAGAGAGTTCTGGAAGATGAAACAGTCATTACTCAGCCGTGGAAGGTGAGACTCAGAGGTCCTGACCTCGAAGTCCCTCGGGCCGCCCCATCGGACACTGCCCCGTCAGCGCGGCTCAGCACCTGGGACTCGGCCACACCGCACGGAGCCTGTGTGTGCGGCTGTAACTCGGGCTCCTCCGCCAGCGCCTCTGGCTCATCAACGTCATCTTCTCAGTCACCTGAACTCAACATTGCCTAGATTTTCCCACGGACAATCCACTGCCTTTCTGTGTACAAATCCACCTTCTGAAAGATTAGGAAGAGAGCGGTTTCAATTTGCCTAAAGACGCCGAAAGTTCGCCGGGGCTGTCTGCCGAGTGAGGAAGACTGAAGAGCTTTAGGAAGGGTTTGGGCCCTCTCATCCCGCCACCCCGAGAACAGCATGCTCTGTACCTCACAGGCTTTCCAGAGACTGCTTGGGAGGAATAACTTCGTGACTTAGAACCTTCTGATCATGTTTACCAGTTCTCCCCAGCCAGAACCCAGGGGACAGGCTGATTAAACCGAGCCTTGGCCCGCAGGCCTGACGCGCAGACCCCAACTTGTCCTGGTCTGAAGCTGCTCGCTTCTCTCTCCCCGCAGCCCACTGCACAGTCTCATGCAGCTTCTTTTCTGTATTTATTGCAAGTTCAAAGGAAAACAGAAAAACAAATTTCAATCTTCAAGCCTGCCACCTCACCCTGATAACACATCTCTAATCATTTTTCCCCATTCTTCTCCCCTCCCTTCAGACCGTCCACACATTATTGTCCACGTTCTCTATTTATTATTGAATGTTAAAATCATAACACACGTAAATATTCTTCCAGTATTTTGTTTAATTTTACCTTTAATATGTTACCATATTTTTACTCAAGGAACAAAAATTTTTTTTTCCTTTTTTTTTTAATTATCTTTATTGGTACATTAAATATACACATCATGATTGCACTCCATAATGGGGATTTGTACCAGTATAAGACACAACTTAATTCTCATTTTTTCCCATAGCCCCACCCACCCTACCAAATTTAATATCTAACAGGACAATAATTTATGATTGTGATCTGCAAACATTTATTCAGTGTCTAATAGTGTAGTTTAGAAGGCCTTGCCTCTGGATGGTGCATAGTGAGTCCATTCTAGAGCCTTTTAACAGGTAACACAAAGATTAACACATGATAAGATAGTGTTAGGGCTGGGGATTTAGCTCAGTGGTTTCAATGCCTGCTTTGTAAGCACAAGAACTTGGGTTTGATCCCTGGGAACCACATAACCGCATACAAGAATATTGGGCCAGGTGACTCGAACACCAGCAATCAGTACTACATACCACGGTGCAGGGTGTGGTGGACCCTGTCTCAGAAAAAACTCAGAAAAAGACAGTGTTAAATATTACACAGAAAGACATTTTGTAGCCAACAATGAGTCAAATTATATTTTTTTTTCTTTAAAGGCAAATAATATATATCTATTGAAGAGAAAAGAGCCAGCCAGCTGTTTTCTTCTCTTAACCGTTTCCTTCCTAATAACAACTACTAAATGTCCAATGCAGAAAGACAACATTGCCAACCTTCTAATGTAAGTCTTTCTACTATTTCTCATGGCTATATAGCCTGAACATTGAAAGTAGAATCCGTAATGTTTTTAGGAGTACACATAAAGGCTGGGGGTGTAGCTCAGTGGCAGAGTGCTTGCCTTAGCATGTGTGAGGACTTGAGTCTGACTTATAACAGAAAACACAACACAAAAAAGTAGATAATCAAAATAAACAAAACCAGTTTTAATGAACAGGCTTCTTTTTCTACCTTTGGAACCATTTGATTGATTGGTTGATTTTAGACAGTGTATGGATGTGGCTGGCCCGAACTCAGAGGAGGCAGGCAGGCCCGGAAGTTCACGTCAGGGCATACTTCTACTAGCAGAGCTTGACAACACCCACTTTCCAGTGTCCCAAATAACACTGGACTCATAATAAGAAAACTGCCATTCTAAAAGTAAAAATGTTTTGCTGATAATTTTGATTTTACTATATGTGAAATTAGACACTTTCCCATCATGTGTCAGTTTGTATTGTCTTGTGAACTGCCTGCATTTCCTGGGAGTTTAGTTTGCTTCACAGTCTGTAGGAGTTCATTATTGTCCTTGAAGACGAGATGGGACGTCTTGATTTCCATTGGATTCTTAGTGCATCGTAGCAGTCAGTACACATTTGTTAGGTGAAAGTAATAGTATATATGCCACACATATCCTTTTAAGCTTATACTTGGAATTTAGTATTTTAAAATACTAGTGAGGTATGGTGGCCTGTAATTCCAGCTACTCAGGAGGCTTAAGCAGGAGGGGCTCAAAGCAAATTAGGGAGAGGCCAGCCTGGGCAAATTATAAGACCCTGTCTCAAAATAAGATTTAAAAAATAGGCTGGAGATATAGCTCAGTGGTATAGTGCTTGCCTAGGCATAAGGAAAACCCTGAATTAAATCCCTAGAATAGCCAAACAGAAAACAAGACAATCTAGGGTCTCATAAATACATAGACATACACACAATTTTAAACTTCTTTAAGTACAGCTTACTGGCATTTAACACATTTAACTATTCTGCCACCATCACTACCATCTACCTCCAGAATTTTTTTCATCTTCCTGAGAAGAAATTCAGTACACATTAATCAATAGCTATCTTTCCAGTGTAATTTAATATATATTAAGTGTCTTCAACATGAAGATATTACAAATATTATTTTCTGAAACCCATCTAAAAAATTATTATTATTATTTTGAGACAGGGCCTCGCCTTGTAGTTCATGCTGGCTCTGAGCTCATTATATAGCTCAGGCTAGCCGCAAACTCACAGCAATCCTCTTGCCTCTGCCTCCCGAGTGCTGGGATTACAGGTATGTGCCACCATGCCTGGCACTGTGGTATGTGGTACTGGGGATTGAACTCGGGACCCTGCACTTGTGAGGCAGATGCTGGAACTACTGAGCTAAATCCCTGGCCCCTAAAACAATTAATTTTAAAGTGATAATGTAAAAATAAAAAATTGTACCACTATTATTGCTTTGCTTTTGACATTACATTTAGTAACATCTCTCTACTGGAAGAGTATGGAAATATTCAAATACTTTTTCTTATTTTTTTAATAGCCTATTCTTTTAAGTTTTACATTTTTCTTTACTTAGAATTCTTTTAAAATGAAGTAGTAGTTAATGCTTTTTTTCCCCTTCTTTATTTTTTTGGAGAAAGGGTCTCACTTCGTAGTTCAGGCTGGCTTTGAGCTCACTATGTAGCCCAGGGTAACCTCAAACTCAGCAGTCTCCTGCCTCTGCCTCCCCAGTGCTGGGATTACAGGCATGAGCCACTACACACACCCAGCATTGCGGTGTGTGGTACTGATTGCTGGTGTGCATGAGTCACCACGCCTGGCATTGTGGTATGTGGTCACCAGGGATCGAATTTGGGACCTTTTGCCAGGCAGAGGCCTGAACCACTGAGCTAAATCCCTGGCCTTCATTAATGGTCAGGGAGAGGGCAATTTCCAGTTGTCTTTCATCATGCTGGATGTCATTTGACCAAAGGTCCTAATGGTATTGTCCTCAACTGTCTTTTCAGGGATGTTTGTATGGTGAAGAGCTTTGAGAAACAGAGACAGCGTCCTCTGAGGAGAAGAGGGCATGTTGATTAGTTGCACAATAAAACAGAGGTAATGTCTCTACTGGGAGGATTACACAAAGACTGAGTTCTTTCAAACCAGGAGTTCCTCTTCGGTAACCCACCTCTTTCTGCCAAAACCTAGGAAATTATGACAAGCTCGTTCACTTATTTTTTTTTTTTTTTTTTGAGATAAGGTCTCACTATGATGTCAAAACTGTTCTGGAACTCGCTATGTAGTCCAAGCTGACCTCATTTGCAGTGATCTCCCCACCTCAACCTTCTCCCTCGGCCTCCAGAGCGCTGGGATTACAGGTGTGCATCTCCACACCCAGCAAGTTCGCAGTTCTTGACAAAGACTCAACTTTGTTATTTTCCCCAAAATGAAATTAATTTCCCAGCATTATTTACTGAATCATTTGTTGATTGATTTGAAATTTCACCCTATCATGATCCCCCAGATATACTGTGTTCATTTTATATCCTTGAATGCTCTATTTCTCTTTGTCAATTTGGGAGTCAGTCAAATATTGTTATTATCTGTAATTTGTAGTATATTTTAACTTCTTTCCTTATTTATCCTCTTCCTTGTCTTTACTTTGGGGGACTTATGTCCCAGATGAATGGTAACCGACACGTAGCAAGTATTTAATAAATACAATGGGCCCTTGATTTATGACTGGCTTGGCACACAAATAACTTGGGTTACAAAGTGTTAATTTTAATTTATGAACAAAGTCTTGAGTTAGAACTTGAATGCTGGCCACTTGTGTGTCCAAATGGTCTCAGATACAGATTTAACTCTTAAAAAGTTCAAGAAAGAACCTTACAACATCTTTTCCTGTGTGACTTTGAGAAATCCTGGGCCACTGTATCTCTACGGACCTTGAGATTTGCCTGTACACAGGAGAGAGACTTGTAAGGCTGAGTAGAGGAGCCTGAGCCTTCAGCCGACTATCTTGAGATACAACCAGCTCTCAGAAACTAATGGAGTTCATAAGTCAAAGGTCCACTGTATATTTTGAATGACATTAATAAACTGAGAATTATTTTGTGAAAGAATCCCTTTTGAATATTTGCAATTAATTCATTATAGAAATGGAACTAAAATAATTTCATTTTCTTATATTCTACAAAATTGCTAAGCCGCTTCTTTAAATGTTAAGAATTTTACTGGTACTGATTATACAATTTACTAAAAGACTATCTTACTAGAAAAGCCCTAATATAAAGAATTATTGTATTATTTCTTTTAGCTCACAGTTTCCTGGGTATTTAGATAATTCTGAAATTAGCATTTCTTCACAATTCTAAGGAAATTTATAGGCAAATGTTTACTTATCCCTTTTTAGCAGGCTTCATTCTTTCATCATGGCTGCTTTTTTTTTTTCTTTTGAGACAAGGTCTCACTTTGTAGCTCAGGCTGGTCCTGAGCTCAGCCTCAAACTCAGCAGTCCTCCTGCCTCTGCCTCCTAAGTGCTGGGTTTACAGGCATGAGCCACCATGCCCCGGCACTGTGGTATGTGGTTGGGGGTAAGGGATCAAACCCAGGACCTTGCACTTGCAAGGCAGGTGCTGGAACCACTGAGCTAAATCCCTGGCCCACGGCTACTTTTTAATAAGGTATTGCTTTTGCCTTTGCCCGGGATATGATAGTTCACTCCCAGGACAGACTTTTCAGTTTAAAAAAATTGATGTCAAAGATACCCTTCACTATGAGTGTGCATCAAGCAGTTGCACAAATTTCTGACAGCCTATTGCCAGAAGTGCTCCTCCAGCACCCGGGGCTATTCCTAGGGATGCTGCTTCCAGCGCCCTGTTCTCCACTGGTCCCTTCTCAGCCACATAGTAGCTTCAAGTGTGGTGGCCACTCCCATGGCACGGATGTCCATGGCCATGACTCTGGGCACTTTCTTCTCTCCCGGAAAGGGATGGTAAGTGTGCTAACCTGGAAGCAGTACAGGTAGCAAATGTCCTGAATCCCATGTGTTCGCTGACTCCAGATCACCAGTTGACTTGACGCTGGTGACAGTTACTGACTGTGTCAATTTCAGTAAGAAATACCCAACTAAAGTGAGTCAGCAGAGTTGCAGGTGTGGAAGACCCACCCTGGGGAAGACTGCTGCCAGACTGGTGAGGCCAGTCTTCTCCTTCGCTCTGGATGCTGTCTTCAGCCTTCCACTTCGGAAGTCTCCTGATACAGACTCAGCCTGGGCTATGTAATGAGTTCTAGACCAGCCTGCAGTACATGCTCTAGGTGCACTGGGTTTATCCACTTTCTCTCACTGTGCCCAGTGAAGACATGAGTCTGCATAAGCTCCAATGAGCAGGGATATTTCAGCTTCTGACACAGTTCTGGAGTATAGTAGATATTCATTAAGATGGTGTCGAGGAAATGGTGGGACAGTATTACAGAATAGCTCAACTAACCCTCCCAAAAGAACTATAATTTGTCTAAGGTATTATGTAAATTGCAATAATGGAGGAATTTGAAATGGCATTAGATTAATTTTGCAACTAGCTCCAAGGTTGACTTCACTTATTCCAAGTAGAATTATTAATCATGCCTTTGCAACCACCCTACACACTTTGCTACTTGTTCAAGGAGCCAAATATCACTAACAGTCCAGAAAAAGAGGCAATGTGAGCTAAGAAAAAGATTTACTAGATGCAGTGAAAGTTGCATATGCTTTCTAAAAAAATGTGTGTTGAATTTTATAAGGGTTTGTTTCACTGTTGCAACATATTTGCAGTTTGCAACAATATAGATGTCATATCTATCCACCGGGTCATGGACGCAATACAGCTTTGTCAAATGGAAGTGGCTGTTGCTCAATGAGCCATCAAATACTTTTGCAAAAAGAGTTGTATTTTTAGCCATGGAGGAAAATCTTTATCAATAAACTCCTTTGTCCCATAGCCAAGAATTGTCATTTTACTGGTAGAAAAAGACTCCAAATTTTAGAAAATACTTTAAGTACAAAGATTCTGTTAGATTCTGTTCTGAAAATGACTTGACATGAGCGTTTTTCTATTCCTTGAGGTCTGAAGCTGAGCTTTGTAATTTATGTGACATGATTAGGAAGGTTCTATGCCATTTTAGACTAATTATGTAAATAGGAAGGAATTTACCCTTTTGTTCTTCATAACAAAGTACCTACCTTTGATGAGCATTAACTTCTCATAAATGTTTAGTATGCTTCCTTTTGTAATGCTGTGTACAGTTGTCTTACAGTGCTGTTAATTTGTCAACAAGCATTAAATAAATAACCGGGCAACTCTTCAAAGACAAAAATTAAAATTCTAGATTAAGATGATGAGACACATTTTCTTAGTATTCACCTAGTTTGGCAAAGAGGAATTTGTTTTTGTTGCTGCTCCCTTAAAAAAAAAATCAAGATGATATTATTATCAACTAGATTGTTTTTTTCTTCCTTTAACTTTTCATAACGTTTCAAGGCTTTACTACTTGGCAAAGACAATTCGGGACAGATTTCTTTATTTTCTCCTCTGGCCTAAAATGAAAAACCCCCACTTCCCAAACTGTTACCACCGAAGAGTTTATTAAATGGCTGAAAAAGACAGCTGGTCCCACCATCTGTTAAAATTTTTCAGGGGCCAAATAAAACAGGTTACACCTTTAGCCATGCCAAGTCTTGCGATACCCCCTTCCTCTCACAGCCTGGGGAGGGCTAATCTGAATTTCACGCTCTGATTTTGCTATTGCTACTGTCTGAGCTTCTTATGTGAGCTTCTCCACGTAACCTCTCTTTTTTAGTTACAAAGCTATTCTCACATTTCCACCAGCCTCATTTGCAACCTATTCCTTTACACCTCTATAGTCTCTATAGTTACTCCCAGAGACTGCAAAGAAATGCACAGATACCTAACTAATTTCTGACTTTTTAAGCCAAAGGGGAAGCGACAAAAGTATGGTGCTGTTGTTTTGCAACCATTTTTTTCCTATAAATGCTAATGGAGGTAATTCAGATTTTGGAACAAAGGCTTAGCTCACCACACACTGCAGGTGTGAAAGGGTTGAAACAAAAGATTTGCTAACCCTAATGGTATTTCTTGTCATTAACAATTCTTTGATGTTCACACTGGAGCCTCCCTTTTATCTTTTAGTTTTTCAGCCATCTTTGTTAACACGCAGCTCAATTGAATCTTTTTTTTCTCTCTCCACCTCCCCCTGGCCTTTACAGACATCTGCAAAATGTTTATGCTAAGTTAGTTTCCACTGCATCTTTTAGTTCCGAGGCAAAGTAAAATGAGATAAAGCTTGTGAGGTTATTATTAAAACATCAGTAAGTTTCTATCATTAAGCTGAAGGGGAAGATCAATAAAAAAGGAGCACTTAATGTTGCTTTAATAAGGATGAGTTTCCTGTAACAGGACTTGGGATTAACTTTAGTATCACTGAAGTGGGCTTCACAATAAAGACGTTGCTGTAATTAGAAGTGGACTTGCCTCTGCCCAATTAAACAGTTTGCAAATACTTTGACTGTGCTGGCTCACTTCCTTCCTACTCTACTGAAAGTGTTCATGATGCACACACTCTAGGAATGTTGAGGAGCCTTTTCTTCCTGGTGTCAGTCCCTGGCGGGCAGCCAACGACTTTTTGAAGCAGGTTTGCTGTTTGTCTTTCTATCCATTTAGGACTGGGGAAGGAGGAGATGAGATGACAGAGAGTAGGGCTGCAGCTTCAGAAAAGTTTGTTTAACTTGCTTTGATGACAGCAAAATGTAGGGAACAGTCAACACTCCATAATATACCGTCCCAAGCCATTCAGCAACAGGGTCTGCAAGGATGAAGGATACAGTGAGGGCAAAATAGAATCATATGTTTCATAGTTTTGCTGATGTTACTCTTTATTTACTACTTTATTTTGTATTGTCTTGAATAAAGCAGAAATATGTAATTGCTTTTGAATTAATCCATCTGTCCTTTAGCTGTTGGCAGGGGTGAACTGTTTAACTAGCTCAGACTTTAACCAGTATAAATTGGGGATCTCTCCAGATAGTTCATTTATTTCCACTTGAGAATTTGGTTTTTGGCAAGTAATAATTTGGAGCCAACTGAAATCCTGAGTAACAGCTAAAATAGACATACAACTCAGCCTCCATACATATAGTTCAGCCCCAAATGTCAGATGATAGGGAAAAGATAATAAGCAAAGATAAAATACAAATTAATGTTAACAACGTATCTATTTTATGAATTTCTTCATATTATTTAATAATTCTTAGCATTTATAGGATGCTTTTCATCTTCAAAGCACTTTACAAATGTTAGCTAATTAACTACGAGGTAATGAGCCCTGGATGCTAATGCTATATTAAGTATTCTCTCATTCAGATTATAAAATAAAAATGGAGATGTATGTATTCAGACATTTTTTTAAGTGGCATTAGATGGTCTTAGAGATTTTGTGAATCAGAGGCTCAGGTAATTCATCTTCTATGTATAACTTGTGTCTCTAAAAAAAAAAATCTCAGGCAGTTCAGATGTTGATGAAGGGTCAGGATTGTCCCGCCAGGCAGGTAGGTGGTGATACTCAAACTTTCATTTCATCCTTAACTGTTCCTGCTTGTTATTTTCATCTTGATCTTTCTCCTTTTGTTCAACAGCACAGAAAAGAGCCCAAAGGAAGCACCTAACTATTACAAATTTGGAACAGGCGCCTTTTCCCAGAGAAAATACAAAGCTCAGTGAAAAAACATGTTTAAATATTCGGGTTACATTTCACTACTTTGTGCAATGATGCCAACTAATATAGTTAAATGTTGTTATTGAACAGAATGTATGGATGTGTGGCGCTCTGTGGATAGTCTGACATGGTGTAAGGGCTAAATGATAGCATTATTTTTTTTTTTGAGACGGGGTCTCAATTTGTGGTTCAGGCTGGCCCTTAACTCACAGCAATCCTCCTGTCTCTGCCTCCCAAGCGCTAGGATTACAGACACGAGCCACCACATTTGGCATTGTAGTATGTGGTTACTGAAGATCGAACTTGGGACTTCGTGCTTGCAAGGCAGATGCCAGAACCACTGAGTAAATCCCTGGCCCATGATAGCATTTTTAAAGGAAAATCATAATCTAAAATACTATCATCTGATATAAAATGGGCTCAAGTAAAATGGGAAGTCATTAATAAAATCACCAGACTTCATCATGGACTTGAATTACACATGAATAAACATACTCTTTTATAAGAAGGAGTAGTTAGTCACCTGTTTTGTTTTGTTTTATGGTAGTGCATGTTTGGCATACATAATGTTTACACTCCTCATGTGAAGGTGGATCTTACTATGCTGAACTCTTAATTTGGAACAGCCAAGAAAGTTAATCACATTCTTCTTATTCACAAATAATTCTTTTCAGTACTGGAGATTGAACTTAGGGCTTTACCTATACTTGGCCAGTGCTCTGTCACTGAGCTGTCACCAGCCCACATGGATGAGATCATGATTCTGAGGGATTTTTTTTTTAAACCACTGAAAATCTTATATACCCTGTCTAATTAGAGGATTAAAGGCTTTCCTTTCTTTCTTTGAGTTATGGTATTGAGCTATGTCTACATACCATAAACACAAGCAGAGGGTTAAACATGGGTCCTTGGTCTTCCTGGGACTTAGGAAACATGCCTATATTACTTGGAAAGAGTCAGATAATGGGGCTGGGATTTAGCTCAGTGGTTCCGGCATCTGCTTAACAAGCACAAGGTCCTATGTTCGATTCTTGGTACCACATACCACAATACCAGGCATGGTGGCTCATGCCTATAATCCCAGCACTCATGAGGTACAGACAGGAGGGCTGCTATGAGTTCAAGGCTTGCCTGGTCTACATAGTGATCTCAGGGCCAGCCGGAACTACAAAGCAAGACCCTGTCTCACACACACACACACACATACACACGAAGAGTCAGATAATGACATGAATACAAAGGACTATAATGCCCAGGTGATGGGTTAATTTTTTTCACTTTTCATTTTGATATTTTCAAAGTCCTGAATATCCAGTATTTGCCTATATGCCCTCACTATAATAATAAATCACGAGTACTAGTGTGCTTGTTTACCAAATCCTTACTACTAAAACCAAACAAAGCATCAAAGAATCAATTACTAACATACTGAATCTGATTCTATAAATGTCTTAGTGATATGGCCTCTCTGTTCAACCCAGACCTGATGAGCCATGGTACAGGAAATGTACTGTGGTAGGACTAGATTCCTGCAAAGAAATGAAGTACACTCTGAACTTGCCATGACGTAACGTGATCAACTGAAACTCACAGATGTTCTGGTCAGGGAGAAGTGTTTCTGTTACGAATCATGATCTCTCCCCAGCCTTTTATCTCTTAGCTTATCTTGTGGCATTAGTTCCAATCTTCAGATGGGCAGGGGAAGGTTAGGAAGAAGAGGACGTAAAATCAGTGACAATTCGTGGTGTCTGTGATGGATACCTGCCCCTTTATTTGCAGTAGGAAAATCATGAAAGTGAGTTTTAAAAAAACTCTTAACAGTAAAAATAAGCACGGGAAGTAGAGGAGAAAGGAGCATGACATTTTACACTTTGTTATTAGTTTGATGTTTTATGATAAGGAGCATAAATCCTATTCTCCTGACCAACTTTCACATCCCTTAAATCTGAGCACAGATGTTTCTTGGCCCATCGGACTCCACCTCCCTCCTGTGTCTTCAAAATGTGACCTATTCTCTGCTCTCCCCGTTCTCCATGGTTCTTGCCATCTTCAAGCATACTTAGAGTGGCTGTGAGGTTTCCTGGACAAATGCATCCCTCCTGAGAGTGAAGGGTACCCTGGGAACAGGGGCCAGGACTGGGTCTATCGTCTCATCCCAAGTAAGCCACACTGCGTGGCTCACTTGGTATTTTGCTCCTGGCCTCTGAAATGAAGCTCCCCTGGACCCAGCAGCAGAGCTCCTCATTTGCCTGTGTCCTGACGCGCACTAATGTATGCTGACGTGTGCTCACATTTCCTGATGTGTCCTGACGTGGCCCAGAGAAGTGTTTGTAGAGTGATCCTTGAGATTCTTGGGTAGATGAATGTATGAATGAAACCACGGTGCTATACACATGTGAAGCTATGTTCTAAACTGTGCCAAACTGTGCCAAGCCTTTGCTGTACATACGACAAGAGGCTAAATATTTCCTGGTAACTGATGATCTGCTTTGAAATGTGGTGAATTCTTAGAGTAGAACAACCAATTACAATGAACAACCCAGAGTAAAAAGTTTCATACTAAGGATATTTCTAGTGCAACCACCAGTGAGGCTGCTGTGCTGCTATTTGACCTCATCAGGAGGGTAAGTGGGGACTGACTCACCCCAAAGCAAGGACCCCAGTTAGCTGTACTCTGTCCCCTTCCCGCCCAGCTACAGAGCGCTTTTCAATGGTTCGTAGGCAAAATTCTTTTCCTGATTTTATGCTCTTTCCAGCATTTATCTTCCGTCAGATATTAATGAGTAATTCATGGTAAATCTGTTCCAGTTTGTGCATATGTGTGTCTTACCACTAACAAATATTTTCCAGTACATCCAGGGGAAATAGCTAACACTTATAAACTTCCGCGGTTTGGTTGAAAGAAAACAAGATCAAACGTAGATTCTTCCATTGCTTTCATTCATTCTTCCTCTTTATTTTGGTGTGATTTAAGTTACCTTGGTCATCTCATAAAATAAAACACTGTGAAGTCAACGACTTTCTTTTTTAAAGTCCAGGTGGAGCTTCTGTCTCTCCTAAATTATGACTTAAGATGACTTCACCACAAATGCCTTTCAAAAACTCTACTCTCTCCAAAGGAAGCTCTTTCTCATTAATAAAATGTATGCGGTGATGTGTGGAAAAGAAACATTGGAAAATGTTAGGCTTCCTGGGTGGGGAGAGAGGAGCGAAGGAAGGTCTGAGGTGCGGCCAGGAAGAGCTGGGATGCAGTGCTCATCTGGTCTGGGTGCCTTTGACTGCTCTTCCCCACGGCTGGCACAAGTCTGGAAGGCCGGGCCATCATCTGTGTCTAAGCCAGGCAGAGCATGTGGGAGGCATGAAGGAGCCTAGGAGTTAGGAAGGCAGAGAGAAGACCTGGCCACAGATGTATGGAGGAGTCATCCATGGAGCAGAAGTCTCCTGAGAGCGTCAGGACAAAGAGAAAAGGTCCTACTTCTTATAAGAGGGATAACAGCTCCTATCATTGTGATAATTATAACGAAGTTCAGCTTCTGGCATAATTTAGAAGGAACCTTGTTTCAGGGATAACATTTTCCAGTCTTGTTCATTTTTACAGACTGAAGGTACTTTTGATACAAGGTAGGTAGGTAGATTAGAGAGACAGATACAGGAAATGTCTACAGCAGAAATGGAAATGTTCACCTTGTCTGTTCTGATTCTTTCAGGGACACGTTCTTAGCCATAAGCTGTTCTCCAACTGACCTTCGGTCTTTACTGTTACTGCTGTCACCCAGGTGATTTAGGATTTAGTTCTGCGGCCCTTCATTTGGCCAGAAGGAAGCTGAAGAGAAGAGGGCAGGAGAGAGCACCAGAGACTCATTCTGAAGTGAGTTCGTGGCACTTCACAGCTTTATGGATCTGAGTTCTAATAAACTTGACTCCAATATTTTCCACAGAGCTTAAATCACATTTTAGTTTTTAGTTCATTCAAAGTTAAAAACTTGTAAATTAATCTGTGAAGATTTGCAACAGGAATTCTCATGCTTTGGTGGGTGTACTAAATCCAGAGCCTTCACACTAAACTTGGCCCTCTCTTTTTCAGTTTTACTTGAGACAGGCTTGCATTTCTGACCCTCCTGCCTCAACACCTCTCAGTGCTGGGATTACAGAGGTGGCCACCATGCCTGGCACTCTCATATCTTTTGTGCAGGGTTTGGGAACCCAATTTTCTCTCCCCCATGTGGAGGTTCTGATTCCCTGCAAGTGAATGGGCCCAGGAAATGGCATCTCTGCCTAGCCTGACAAATGACTGTGGGGCACCTCAGGGGCACTGTGGCTCAGAAATCACGGCCTTGGCCCCTCCTGGTCTGGGTTAGGTCCCACGAACCTCTTCTCTTCTGTTACCTCTTTCTGAAGAAGGACAAGTAGCTGCTGTCTCCTCCTCTGGAGATGAGGACACTCACGTTTCTGTTCCATCTCTTATTTCTGTATGGCTCTTTCATATATACTCTGAAGTTACACAGCAGACTTATTTCTACTTATAAATGGGAAAAGCAGGTACTACCACTGAGGGAATGTGGTTGATTATATACAGTGGAACATTTTGATCCTCTGGAGCCAAAGCCATGAAGAGAAAATGGATGATATCACTGTTGGTATCTCTTAATAATGCTGATGTCCTTATAGGAAGTGAGATTTTCCCTGTGATCTTTGCCTCAAAACCTTATCAAGTAGACAGCATGGAACTATATTTATCAAGAGAATTTGTCTAGTGTGGCTTATTTTAGCAATTATGTGTGTGGGGAAATAATGTAAGGATTTTATATATATGTATGTGTATATATATATATATATATATATAATATGTCCCCACATTTATAATAAATATGGGGACATATTTATAATAAATATATTTGGAGATAGGAATTTAACCCAGTTTCTGAAATAGAGTTAGGCATCTAATATGCATTTTCTGAATAAATGAATGCAAATTTTAACAGGCCATGTTTCAAGCTAAGTAACACAAACACGTGCTCTGGAGATAACTCTTCCGTCCATGCCGGGTTCTCCCTCAGCCTCAGCAGTATATTCTGCACAACTAACTCAAACTAACTGACTAACATGGTGTAGATGATATGACAGTCCTTGTCTAGTGAAGGTTGTGTTAATTGTCACTAGTGAATATGTAATAAATACCCGTGAAATTCCACATCAGCGGAATCCACCCGTGAAATCCATCAGATTCCACCCATGAAATCAACATCAGCGAACAAGGGCCTGAGAAAACCACCTTCTAGTTACTAATGATTAACAGGTATCTGAAACCCAGATACTTAGATTGCTTTTCACCTTTGTAAAGTCAGCTACTTTACCAGCACAGACCCTCCCCCATGCTGGGATGGCACCACGGCCATGCACAGAGCAGGCAAGTGCTCTGCCTCTGAACCATATCTCACACCAACACAG
This sequence comes from Petromus typicus, assembly GCA_004026965.1. Classification (NCBI taxonomy): domain Eukaryota; kingdom Metazoa; phylum Chordata; class Mammalia; order Rodentia; family Petromuridae; genus Petromus; species Petromus typicus. The sequence goes on along the minus strand of PVIR01001025.1, from coordinate 98,958 downwards.
AAAAACCTTAATCTACCTCATCTTCAGTCTACACTTTAACGCTGACCCTTCTCTTTAATCTTTGATTATTTCCATACTAAAAATTAGGACAATCCTGTAATCCCTTTGGACTGCCTTCTTCCATCTCTTTGCTTTCTTTGCTTCAGATCCCTGGAGCAGTAGTTTGCTGCCGCAGGAAAGTCACACAGTTGAATGAACTTCAGAATTAGGTCTCAGCTCAGATCTTTAGCATGGGGCCATTTTAATGTATCCTTCCTCCTCCTCTTCCTCCTCTAATATTTTTCCCCACCCCAGTATATAAAGAATACTTTCCCAAGAATTAGAATCTTCGCACTCCTTTCCATTCTCACCATCTGTCTAGCTTAGATTTTCCGTCCTTCCGACAGCTATCTCGTCAGTCTTCCGGCTGACTATCCTGCTTCCTGCTGCTCCTCGTTATACTGCTGCCAGGGACACAAGCTCTGCTCACAGCCTTCCTCTGAATGAGACTCCTGATGGTTCTTGTTATCTACTAGTGAGAGTCCTTACTATAGCACTAGAAATCCTCTGCAGTTTATGCATCCTGCTTTACTTTCTATTTCAAGTGTATGCTATTGCCAAACCAGAATGAATCTTGAACTTCTCCCCGGACTCAGTCAGACCAGCCTCTTCCAGCACACTTTGGTTGCTCTGGTTGCTTGGAATATGGGGCGAGGGACCTTTTTTGTAAACTACAGTCGGAGCCAGAAGCAGCTCCTCAATCCAGGAGTGGGGCGCTGGTCTGCTTTTGTTCTGCCCATTTCTGTTCTACTGTCCATTCAAGATACAAGTTAAGAGCTAACTCATGAAACCTTCCCTTCTGTGTCCTCCTCTGATTTTACTTACATTGCCACTTCTCACTGTGTGTCTTTTCAATGTTGTGAACACTCACAGCAGCTCAACCAACAACAGTATCTTAAAACAGAGGTATCTAGGGGCAGGAGATTTAGCTCAGTGGTTCTGATGTCTGCCTTGCAAGCACAAGGTCCCAAGTTCAATCCCGGTAACCAGACACCACAATGCTGGGCATGGTGGCTCATGCCTGTAATCCCAGCACTTGGGAGACTAAGGTAGGAAGATTGCTGTGAGTTCAAGGCTAGCCTGGGCTACATAGTGAGCTCAGGGCCAGTCTGAACTATAAAGTGATACTGTGTCTCAAAAAAGAAAGAAAGAAAGAAAGAAAGAAAGAAAGAAAGAAAGAAAGAAAGAAAGAAAAAAAGAAAGAAAGAAAGAAAGAAAGAAAGAAAGAAAATGGAGGTATCTAGAGATTTATTATGCAGTAGGGCAAATAATGAATTCTTAATAATAGTCCAAGTACACTGACTTGTGTATCTCAAAGGTGGTTATTGTATGACATATAAACTATATCTCAAAAAAGCCATTATATAGTTTAATTTATGTCCGTGCCTGGTTTATGCAACATTCATTTGTTGCCTCTGCATCTTGAGCCTTCATTTAAATGGCAGTAAAAAAAAAGAAAAACCAGAGAGTAAATTCAAAGTAGTGATGAGGTTGGAAGCTGGAATAATGTTTGACATTTTATTTCTGAATGATAAAAAGAGATGGAAGAAGCTATTTGCTTCCAGTGATTCATACTGCCTTCCCCTCAAGGCTAAATGGTCAAGTTAGAACAACATGGAAAAGTATATTTAACTGAAGGCAAAGTAGAGTCAACACGAGAGTGAAGAAATACGGATCCAAAGGTATGACACAGGTTCTGAGAGAAGAATTCAGCCTTGGATACCACTTACCTTGCGGGAGCCATTTGCCACTCTAGAAGCAGTAACTAGAAGCAGGGAGGCAGCAGCACAGAGCCCAGAGGATAAATCAGTCCAAACCTCCTGTCCCTCAACACGTCACACTCAGAGACACTCCGCTCACCAGGAACTGCTCCCGGACATCTTGACCCTGGTGCAGACTGGCCACTTGCAACCCATCATTGGCTCTGACTAAAGCCCAGGGCTCGGGTCTCCTCATGCCCATGGCAACGGTCTTACTGAGAAAGGGACATTGTCCGGTCCTCAGATTATCTTTAAAAGCAATGTTGTAAATATAATTGTCCATAAACAATCAATCAAGGGGAAAAGCAAACTAAAACTAAGTGAGAACACACTGTAACAAAACTGCTAAAAACCCCAGAAAGAAACCTTAACATCATTCAGGTAAAAAGACATATCATTTTCAAAGGAACAACATTTTGACTTTTAGCTCATGTTTCAACAAAAACAATGAGACCAGAATATAAGTACTGTCTTTGAAATGCAAATAGAAAATACCTCCAATATAGAATTTTGCACCTGTCAAAAATATCTTTCAAGAATAAAGACTGAAGTAAAGATATTTTCAATTAAACAAAAACATAGCGGTCTACCCTCAGTAGAGGAGATCCCACAGAGCATTCCTTAGGAAGAAGGAAAAAGATACCGGAAGAGCAGGTCAAGTGGGGGAAGAATTAAAGAGCAATCAAAACAATAATAATAATGTCTTGTGGGATTTAATATATACATGAAATTATAACATACCACAATACTGGAAATATATTCACAAGATACAGTGTATGTTTAAATTTTTAAAAATTACTACACTGAGAGATACATTTCCATTAATCCCCTTTACTTCCCCCTTCGAACATATTTATCTCATTATTTTCAGCACTTTCTGAAAAGTTCTAGGTTTTTTTTTTTTTTTTTTTTTTAAGTTTTTTGAGACAGGGTCTCAACTTGTAGTTCAGGCTGGTCCTGAACTCAGCCTCAAACTCAGCAATCCTCCTGCCTCTGCCTCCTGAGTACTGGAATTACAGACGAGAGCTACTAAGCCTGGCACTGTGGTCTGTGGTTCTGACTGCTGGTGGGTGTGAGTCACCATGCCAGGCATTATTGTATGTGGCTACCGGGATGGAACCTGGCACCTTGCTCTTTCAAGGCAGGCTCCAGAACCACTGAGCTAAATCCCCAGCCCTAGAACTCTTCTTTTTTGAGTGTCTTTAGTACTACTGTTGCAAATCCTCAATGGGCTGAACTAATTTCAAACATTTTCCTATTATGGTCGTCTTAACTTTGGGGAAGAGCCAGAAGTTGCATGTTGCTAGATCTGGTAATTTAGGTAGATGAAGACACAACATGTTTTTATCTGAGAGAAATTTCCATAAATGTTTTGAATCAAGTCAAGACATCAAGGCAGCCAGCCATGATAGCACAACTAATGATACTCATTAAAGAGGACTTCCAGAACTGCTTCAGAAAGTGGCAAGAATGATGAGGTAAGGTTGTTCAAAGTGAGAGGGTATTTTGAGAGAAATTAATGACAATTTGTCTTTTATTGTAACGAACTTTAGTTGTTTTTAGGTACAAATCCACTGTGCTATTTATTTTATTTTATTTCATTTTTAAAGATTTTTTGTGAGACAGGGTCTTGCTTTGTAGTTCAGGCTCATGCTGCACTCACTATGTAGCCTGGGGTAGCCTCAAGCTCACAGCAATCCTCCTGCCTCTGCCTCCAGAATTCTGGGATGATAAGCAACAGCCACCATACCTGGACACTGTACTTTTAAAACCAAGTATATTATTTCATATACCATCATATCCTACGCTATAACTCCATAAACCAACCAGGTACACATAGGAAAACTTTCTTAATCCCCTAGGTGGCTCACAAGCCAAGCAAGTTGACAATCCACTTTAATTTTCACATTGTATCCCTTTTCAGTTTGATACTTCTTAAACCATATATAGTCTTCAAATTATGAGGTTACAACTTCACCTCACATGGTATAACTATTCTGCATACAACTAAAAATGTAATAGTACTCTCCTCAAATTCTAAACAGTCTCAATATTGCTCCAAAGTCCAAGTCTCTGAGACTCAAGGCAAACTTTCAGCTATAAACCACAATAAAATGCAAGTTGTATATTCCCAATATATAATGATATGGAATAAACATTCCCATTCCAAAAGAATAGGGGGCTATAAAAGCAAAGAACTAAAGCAAGACTGAAATTCAGCAGGACCAACACTAAGTTCCTTGCTCTTTGTCCAGCAGTTGGGGCACTTGGTGGTAAGATATGAATCCCAAAGGGCTTGGATGGCCCCTGCCTGTGGCCTTGCTGGTTGTACTCCACAAAGCCTTTCTCTCGGGCTGGCTCCACCTGCTGCCTGCAGCTTTTCTTGGCAGGCTTTCCAAGTTTCTGACACCTTTAACCCCTGGGGTCTTCTCTACTACATCTGCACATACTGCACTATCAAGGACACACTGCCCAGCCTCCTAGGTCTTCATTTGAAATCTGAGTGGACATCTCTGTGACTCTACAATTCTTTTACTCCACATACTTATAACACCACTGTCATGTGGACAATGCCAAGGTCTGCTGCTGTAAGCAGTAGCTGGGCCCCAACAGTGACTCCATGTTTTAGGTATCAGTTTTTTGTATTAGTGAGCTTTTCATCTTGGGCACACAATACTTGATGCCAATAGCTTAAAGGAGGAGAGATTTAATTTAGCTCAGAGTCTCAGAAGATCCAGTTCATAGTGTTCTAGGGTACAGTGGAGCAAAGCTGCTCATTTCATGCTCATCATAGCCGGGCAGCAGTGCTGGACAGGAAGGTGCCAGGGGCCAGGTGTAGTATCCAAAGTCATGACGCCACTACTCATTCAGACCTACCCGGAAGTGTGATTTGCTAATCTGCATGCGCCTCTCTAACTAATCATGTTGGTAATCCAGTTTAACTGTCAGACTTGCCACATTCATTGACTGAAAGTGTAAATTCTGTAAAGAGTATACTTCCTTTTGAAGGGACTCACAGGTCCAGAAATTCTACTAGTCTTTTTACTAGAAGTTGGCAATTTGATTCTCTAATGTGCAAAGGGCCTGGTCAAATGAAGTTTTTCTTAGAGAAGAAAAGTAAAGGTGGAGAACTTGCTCTGACATATACTAAGGCCTCTGATAAAGGTACAACATTTAAGAGAAGGACAAACAATAAAGAGATCCATGGAATAGAACAAGGAATCTGGAAAGAGACCCAGGAACACTTGACTTATCTAAGGGTTAGGATTTTAGAGTAGTAAGGAAATAATGATCTTTTCTATAAATGGAACTGAGATACTTGAATATCTATATAAGAAACATTTAAACTGACCCTCATTACATACCATTCACAAAGTCAGTTCTGCGTGGCCTGAAGAGCTAAGTGAGAGTGGCAAAAATAACAGTTCTAAAAGATTGTAAAGGTAAATATTTTGTGATCTGGGGATAGGTAAAGATTGCTTAACAGGCCATAAAAAGGACTAGTCAAAATGTCAAAGATTGATAAATTATACCATGCTAAATTTCACTTTTAAAAAAATGAAAGAAAATTTAAGAGAATAAAAACCTAGCCATCTGCCAGGGAAAATATCTATAATACATATAACTGACAATATATAATATATTCCTCCAAATTAAAAAACGTTAACCTAATTAAAGATAGGGATGTCACAAATGAAGTTATCTAGAATGGTCCCACAACATATAAAATGTGCTTAGTATCATAATTACATATCATATATATGTTTCTCTCTATATATTAATTACAATGCGATTTTACTACATATCCATCAATATGCCTCTGTGCAAAAGACTGATTATAGCAAGAGTTGTTAAGAATACAGAAAAATGAGAGCACTATTACATCACTAGTGGAATTATAAATTGATACAACTACTGTGGAAAACAATTTGACATTAAATATTGAAATGAAGAAATGCATACATTATGACTCTGCAAGTCTAATGATAGGCCTATCACTAGCAGGCTAATAGATACCAAGAGACATATATGATAATGTTCATTGCAGCAACTTCTGAAATAGCCCTCAGTTGGAAACAACTCATATTCCCTTGTTACAAGCAGAGTATTAGGTCAACTGTCACTTTCATATACTATAATACTACCAGGCATGAAAATGAATAAACTGAATGTGCATTGTACATGCAGATGAATCTTACCAGTAGAACGTTGAATAAAAGAAACAAGACTTAAATTACTGTCTGCACACTTACAGAAAGTGCCCCAAACATAACTATAAAAGGTAAAACTTAACTATAGTATTCAGGTATGCTTATAAAAAATCAAGGAGCTGTTTACAATGGAAGTCATAAGAATGTTACTTGGGGTCGCTGTGAAGGAAGCAATGATTGGGAAGAGACCATAGAGAGACTCAAAGCTTTTCATCACCGTGTATAAATAGCTGACAGAACAACTGAAAAGAGGAGAGGTTAATTTGGGATCATGGTTTCAGGGGCATCAGCTGTCTCCATTGCTTCTGGGCCTGTGGTGAGGTGAAGCATCATGGCGGAAGGGAATGACAGGGGAAAGCCACTCACCGTGTGGCAGCCAGGAAGCAAAGAGAGTGAAAAAGCCAGACTGGAAAGGGTAGGCACAAAATACCCCCTTTAAACCATGCCTAAGGCAATCTGCCTCATCCAGTTAGGCCTCATCTCCTATGAAACCACTGAGCTATATGCACTTACCAGTGTTTTAATCCATTGTTGGAGGCAGAGCTTTCACAGTCCAGTAATTTTCCGAAAGCCCCAACTATGACCGCTGCTGCACTGAGGATGGAGCCCAACTTTTATGTCAGCCCCGGGGAACATATCACACACAAGTCCCATCAGGGGTTGACAATGCTCTAGTCTAGACTGGAGGGGCAGAACACATATGCTCACACTGTGAAAATTTATTGAAATGAATCCTCTCACTTATGCCCTTTTCTTTATATGTACTGCATTTAAAAAAGAAAGTTAGAAAAAAGTGAATGGGACCGCATCTGCTCATGCATCAAGATGGAAGAGGTAACAGCTCACAACAGGAACACCAAGAGTGTTCGGTGATTTTTTTTTTTTTTTTAAGATTTTTTGAGACAGGGTCTTGCTTTGTGGTTCAGGCTGGGCCTGAGCTCAGCCTCAAACTCACATCACAGCAATCCTCCTGCCTCTGCCTCCCGAGTGTTGGGATTACAGGCGTGAGCCACCATGCCCAGCAGTGTGGTATGTGGTACTGGTTGCTGCTGGGGTGAGTCTCCACGCCCAGTATTGTTAGGTGGTTACCGGGGATCGAACCTGGTTCCTTGCATTTGCAAGACAGGCGCCAGAACCACTGAGCTATATCCCAGGCCCTCAGTGATGTTTTTTGAAAAGCATCCTAGTCCCAGAATGATCTCTTTGTCCCAACATTACTTTGCATCCTGCTGATTTTCTTTGCATGAGGTAGCCTCACATAGATACTGCTGAAAGTCAGCAGCAAAAAACACAACACATTTAATTACAAAAGTTTAACTTTTAAAGGTAATAAAGAACAGCTTAAATAAAATTAATAAGTTCTGGGAGCAGAAAGAAAGAGGGCAGAGGGACTGAAATACATCTATATTTTTCATAAGGTGGGAAATAATTTTTATCTAATACAGTGAATAAAGACCGTAGAAGCCAATTTTATCGTATGAACAAACTGGGTTTGTTCATTGGTTGATTTGGTTGTATGAACACTACAGAGGAGCTTACACAAGTGGACCTCCCTGCACCCCGGGGCTCCGTGATGCCCCCTGCTGTTTCGTGTGGTATATGTCATTCATGTTGACCAAAATACCATTGTGTGGCTCATGTATTCAGAGATACAATGGACACCACTTGAAGAATTAAGAGAGACAATAATTTTTTAAAATGGTAACTTCTTAAGTACAGACATAGTGAAGGTTGTTGTTCACTACTGATCCTGTGGACTTTTGGATTTTTGTTTGGTTTTTGCCATGTGTATGTTATTTCGATAAATCTAGTAAGACATGAAAGCCCAGGTTGTACTATTCTAATGTACTCAATTTCATAATGTTTTCTTTTTGTGTGTGGTAACTAGGGATTGAAACCAGAACCTCACACAAAATAGGCAAATGCTTTATCACCTAGCTACACCTCCAGTCCTTTTTAAGGAAAAATTAAAAAAAAAAATTGAGACAGGGTCTAAGTAAATTGCCCAAACTGTCTCTGAAATTGTGATCTTTCTGCCTCAGTCTCCCCAGTAGCTGGAATTACTGTGTGCATCGTGTTCTCAGCTAAGAATTGCTTTTTGAGTTTATGGTATGACAAATAGGCCGAGAATAATACCTACAGTCTATCTTATTCACCTTGCAGCTGACAGAGACCAGTGTTCCAAAAGTACCATTAGGTGTTAGAGCCCTATCATTGACTAATTATTATAGAAATTTTGAAGGATGATTTTATAATTAATTCTATTTCTATTTTAACTTTATTTACAGATACATTTTAATCAGAAACAAAGCAGGTTTACAACGACATTATACATGGACAAGCAGGAACTTGTGAACATTCTTATTCAGTATTTTGAAAAGCAGCTGGTGTTAAAAGTAGACTAATGAATGAAACAAGTGAAATTTCCATAACTACTCATATATTAGTAACCATGATTTAAAATTCTTATATTTTAGGCTAGCACATACCCCCTTTCATCCTTCCAACTCTTTCTTTGCTGTAGTTCTGGTGACGAAACCCAGGGCCTCGCACACTCCAGGCAAATGCTCCACCACTGAGCTACATCTCCAACCCTGGGTAATATTTTTTAAACACTAACGTAAAGCTTTTTATTCATTTCTTCTGCTCTACTTACATATTTTATAAACCTTACTTCTGAGTGCATATCTGGAAAAAAAGATGCAACTGTTTAAAAAGACTTACGTAACTTATTTGAAAATTGTCCAGTTATTTTTTCCTGAAAACACTATAATCTGAGAAATTTATCTTACACTACCATTGTGTTCATAAAATGCTTATTAATGCCTTCCCTTCAAAACTCTGTAAATGATATTTTGTCTATATGTTCAAAGTTATTTTTCTTTAAATATAGGTATTTCAATGCATACTATGTGCTAAGTATTATAAAAATGCAACATCTGTTCTAAAGAGTCTTACAAGATTTTTAAAATTTTATGTCGCAGGGTAATTTTACATATTGTTTTAAATTGATTAGGAGCTCAAAAAAGCTTTTTGTTATGAATCATACCGAATATTAGGTAATATTATTACAGCAGGAGCAGATCAACCCTGTGCGAAAAATCAAATTTCATTATAAGAAAAATATAATCCATGCATAACATATCACTGGCTGTCACTGTCCTGTCAGAGGTGTCTGGGTGACTGGAGGAAGTCTCTCCACCCATCCTACAGGTACTGGATGCCTGCTCTGCCAGGCGCTGTGCTGGCTTCTGTGCACAAAGATGGACAAGAGCACATCCTGCCCTGGCGACCACTCACAGCCTAGTGGAGACAACTGCCAGGGACTGGAGTTACAGAATAATGTGACCTGGGCTCACGTAGATGCAGTTTCTTTCCTTCTCACTCTTTTCTTTTCACTCCTAGGGTGGTGGATGTGCTTAGTGATGGTGCCCCAGCCGGGGAGGGGTACGAGATGGAGCCCAGCCCAGGCGAGAGTGGAGAAGAGCAGGAAGGGGACCCCTGGATGTCTGCCAGGGAGATTCTGCATGGATTGAAAATGACACGGTGGGAAATAATAAAAGACTTATTGGTTTTTGTGATTGTCTGAGACGAGATTGTTTGCTACCTTCTTAGACGTCTGAGGTCTGGTTACTGTAGTTACCGGGAGGAGACATCCCAGCATCTCTCAGTGGAGACTCTCAAGATGAGAAAAGGAGACACAACAAATGGGGACTGGCAGCAATAGGACTGCCACCTCGGAGCCTGCAAACCATTCAGGAAGGCCAGAGATGGGCCAGTAGTCCCGAGATGCTGACTGCATGACAGTGCCATCCTGTTCGGTGACCGTCAGTCAGTTACCATGATTGTCCTCACCTTGGACAGACATGGCGTCAGGAAGCAGAACTCAATGCTGAGCAAAAGAATTTCTTTTTGAGGATGAGTTAAAAAAGAAACGGTGGGCTGAGTGGTCGTCAGGGACACAGGCCACAGGGGAGAGAGATTTGTAATATTCATCTTCCCCATCCAGCACTTTGATTTGGCTGCAATGAAGAAAAGAAGAGAATTTTCAACAGAAAAAGGAGACATATGCTACATTACAGAGACAGCCTAAGTGAGGTGAGTTGCTGGAAGAGGGCTAGGTCCCAAGACTGGAGGGAAGGACGACTAGTAGGTCTTAGGGCCTCCCAGTACAAAGGTAGGAGGGTCTCATCCACGTAGCCTTTCACCCCAGCATCACACAGTGATAATGGGCCCACTTTCTTAGTGTCTTGATGTTGTGGTTATATTGCAACCTGATCTGTGTGATTAAATTGTCAGTTTCCATCTGGCTTCCTCCAGAAGAGAAAGTTCCTTTCCTGTCCTTCCCTATTCTCAAACTAGTACAAATTATCTACTTCACTGCTGTTCTCAATTGAGATGCTATCAATCCAAACAGTCACAAAGATCTTTACTCTCCTCTTTCCCCATTGGGGGAAGTCTTCTATCCAGGGTAGGATAGTATGGAGGAAGTGGCCTACTGTACTTTATGGAATGCTGTTATTTGCAGAAGACTTTTATACAACCTTCTTCATGTCCTCAATTATGAAGAAAGTAAAATTCTCTAGAAAAATTATGAGAAATAACATTTGCCCTTAGGTGACAATTTCAGCCTTTCTGGACACAACACATTCAAGTTTTGTACCCTTGCTACTGTGAAAAGTACTTTCCAATGTCAATAACAGTGGCAATATCCAGGCTGAATATTTTTAGAAGCCTCTCTGGAAAGTTTTGCATTTTCTGTAATATCACAAAGGACCCCCTCTGTTTACAGTTGCTTAGAACTAAGAAGACAGATATTTACCCAAGTTTTCTTGGCCTCCTCTTGCTCCCTTGATATTCTAGAGTTCCCTGTGGAGAGGCCCAAGAACACACAGTCAAAGCAAAGCAGCAAGTCGTTAATTTTTAATTCAAAGTGATTTTGTGTTGAATGCAAGCAGATGCTGATAATATCAGAAGTCACAGCATAATTTTTTTGATCAAAGGGCTCAAGTGAGCCTGATGAAGCATGCATCTTGCTCGTCTTTGATAAACCACATCAATTATTCACCGTGAAGGCAGACATCCTGACATGAAAGCAACAGATAAAGAGCCTAAGCACATGTTCACGAGAGAGCATAAGAGAGTGGGGGTGGGGCTGGAGGGGCCGGAACAGGTATTAATAACAGAATTATTAACTGGAAACAAAGCCAGCGAAACAGCTTTATGGCCACTTTGAACTCACGTTTAACTGGTTATAGTACATGTTGTCCTCAGGGCTACTCAACATTTTGGGCTGCTGACATCGTCGGCGAGGTGTCCGCTGCTTCTGTGCAAGACCATCTTCTGAATCTGCAGGCAGATAGCAAAACCTCACTGTAAGTTGTTCCAGGTGTTGGGAAAATTCAGTGAAAAATGACTCTTCAATGCAAATGCACCTGGGAGAACTGTGTTCCATTTTGATGTACATGCTAGAAACATTGCTAAATACTAGGAGAAATGTCATCCTACAAACACACAAACACAAGAGTCACTAAGTTAAACAAGGCTGCCATCTGTAACTGTGCCTTTGTCGCTTTGATCCGATTCGGCAGTCCAGAGTGATGAGGAGCAAATTGGACTGTCCGCATCGGGGAGGGAGGGGTGCAGGCCAGCTTTTGTACAGTACACTGCCTTTACTGGAGAGACTGTTAGGACAACCGAGGCAATCTGGGATCATCTGCACCACATCCTAGAGCGAGAGTTCAAAGACATCTGGAGCACACATACTCTTGGGGAGATGAGAAGCAAATCTTTGGTGGGACACACTTGGAGGGAAAATGGCTTGAGCTAGGATGTACTAAAATGCTTTCAACAGTGCCACTGAACATGCAGCTCCTGGGGCTGGCTAAAGGAAGGGAAAGGACAATTGCATGATCCCAGGTACCAGTCTCCATCTTTCAGTCCTGGTTTCAGAACTCTGGCCCGAGAGTGCACTGAAGATGAACCAGCTGCGTGTCAGATGATGTCATGATTCATTTTCTGTCCAAGAAAATGATTTTCATGGAATCTCCTGTTTTTTTGGCTGTCGATCTGAGGCAGGGTTCAGCAGTCCTAACTTTTTCAAAACAAACCTCATATGCTCACACACACAGATATGCAGAATCATGTCTAGGAGTGTCATAATATAGGAGGAAAGGTCTATTCTAAACAGGGTACTTGTGATAAACTATTCATAAAAAAGTTAGAGAGCTGTATTTGATATCATATTTTAACTTCAATAGATTTTCACTAGTGTAGAGAATTCCAGGGAATTTTTTCCTTTATAATTCCATATTCTTTTAAAAATGTATTAATGGGATATCACATAATTTTTCCTAAATATGTACATATTGGATAATGTTTAAATCAGGTTAAACACATCTCCTCAAACATTTATCATTTCTTTATGGTGAAAAACACCGAAAATTTTTTCTTAGCTTTTTGAAATCTACAAAGGGTCACTGAGCTCTACAGTCACACCACCATGCAACAGCACAGATCTATCTGACTGCAGCTCACCACCCATTGATCAACTTCTCCTTCGCTTCCTCCTCCTATTCCTCCCAGCCACTGGTAACGCCCTTCTATTTTTAACTTCCAAAATTTTCATTTTCTACATATGAATGAGACCATATAGCTTTTCTAGCCTAGCATAATGATCCCCAGTTCCATTTATGTTGTTGCAAATGATGAAATGTCATGCTTTGTTATGGCTAAATAGTATTCCATTGTGTATGTGCACTGTCTTTATCCACTCATCAGTTGAAGGATATGTAGGTTGTTTCCATTTCTTGGCTCTTGTAGGTAGCGCTGCGATAAACACACAAGCACAGACATCTAGCTGACATATGGACTTCATTTCCTTGGATATATAGGGAGTTGCTGGATCATATGGTAGTTCTATTTTTGATTCTTTGAGGAAATTCTACAGTGTTTTCCATGATGGCTGAGGGTCTCCTTTTTTCCAAATCCTCACCAGCAGTGGTTATCTTCCATCTTTTTAAGAATAGCTATTCTTGCTGGAGGAAGGTGAGGTCTCATTATGGTTTTGATTTGCATTTCTGTTATGTTTAGTGGTTGAGTATTTTTTTTTTTGTATACTTTTTGGCCATTTCAATGTCTTCTTTTGAAAAATATCTACTGTATTTAGGTTTATTGCTCATTTATAAAATCAGGTTATTTGTTTTTTTGCTAATGAGTTTGTTGAATTCCTTATATGTTTAAGATATTTAACCTCTTGCCAAATGTATAGTTTGCAAATACTTCTCTATTCTTTAAATTATCTCTTCATTGTGTTTTTCATTTCTTTTACTTTTTTAGTTTGATGTGATTGCATCTGTCTATTTTTGGTTTTTGTTTTCTATGTTTTTGAGCTCTTATCCAAAAAAATTGTTGTTAATTTCGGTGTTCTGGAACATTTTTCCTATTTTAGGGGGAATATTTAAGACAAAGAATGATGTGACAAGGATCGCTGTGAACAGCAAATTACCTGTTTCCTAATCACTAAGTTTATATATTAACTTTTCTTTTTCTTTTTTAAAACTTGATTTTATTGGTACATTTTATGTATACATTATGATCACAATCAACATTGAGAATTTGTACCAGTACATGACATGACTTAATTTTCACTTTTTCCCATTCTCCTGCTCATCGTACTTCATCTTTGATAAAGGAGCCAAATACCCTTGAAAGAGGAAAGATAGTGTCTTTAACAAATGGTGCTGGACAAACTAGGTTATAACCTGCCAAAGACTAAGGCTAGATTTGTCTCTTTCACCATGCACTAAACTAAAATCAAAGTGGATTAGAGACATAAACATTAAAACAGAAACACTAAACATGTTGCAAAACAGGTTAGAACTCTTGGAGATATTGGCATAGGGAGAGACTTTATGAACAAAACCTCTGCAGCATGGAAACTAGCAGAGGAATCAACAACTAGGTTCTCATCTTATTAAAAAGCTTCTGCACAGCAAGAGAAACCACCAGCAGAGTGAAATGACTTTTCTTTCATATCCTTCCTTTTTGTGGAACTGAGGATTGAATCCAGGGCTACTCTATCACTGAGCTACATCTCCAGCTTTTTTTTACATTTAAAAAAATTGTGAAATAGGTACATTTTATATACATAACATGTTCACACTCAATATTGACAATTTATACCAGTATATGACATGACTTGATTCTCATTTTTCCCATTTCCCTACGCACTCTACAACTACCCCACCCCATATACATTTTTTTACCATCATAATTTTTTCTTTCCCTTCATTACTTACCCCTACTCCATTTCCATTTGAATAGTTTATATTGTACAACATCTAACATACATTTTAGAACTCATTTACATTTCAGTTTCTCATATCAGAGAAAAGATATGGTATTTACACATCTGTGACCTATTTATTTCACTTATGAGTGTGTCCTAAAGGTGCGTCCATTTGAGTATGAATGACTCAAACTTGTCATTATGTATGGCAGAGTAATACTCTATTCTATAGAAAAACAACATCTTTTTTATCCAGTCTCCAGTTGATGGGCATTTGGGTTGTTTCTGAGACTGAGCTATCACAAACTGAGCTGCTATAAACATGGGTGCACATACATCATTCTGATATGAATCTTTTAATTCTTTTGTGTATATCTCTAGCAGGGGAATAGCAGGGTCAAATGGGACATCTAATCCTAGTTTTCTGAGGAATCTCCACACTGATCTCCATAGTGGTTGTACCCATCTACATTCCCACCAACCTTTCTCCCTGCAGCCTCTCAGCCTCACCAGCATTTCTTGACTTCAAGATAGCAGCCATTCTTTGTGGAGTGAGATGGAATCTCAGAGTTGTTTTCATCTGTATCTCTTAAATGACCAGTGATGTTGAGCTCTTTTATTCCTCATTTTAAAACAGGATGTAGCTCAGTGATATCATACCTGCCTGCTAAGCTCAAGGTCCTGAGTTTTTCCCCCACTCTGGTACCAGAGATTGAACTCAAGACCTTGTGTTTGCAAAGCAGGCATAATCTGACTGAGCTATATCCCCAGCCCATGGTCCTGAGTTTGAGCCCTGGTGGAAAAACAAAAAACAAAAAAACAAGTTCTTGCTAAGTGAGGTTGGCCTTGAACTTTCTATCTTTCTGCCTCAGCCTCCTGAGTAGCTGAGATTACAGGCATGTGCCACCATGTCCAGCTCTTGATTCTTCTTGAATCAGAAGCTATTCATTTTTAACATTTCTTTGTTTTTCATTTTCAGAAGAGAGATTGAGGCCCCAAGATGTTCAATGGCTCATTTCAGATCAAGTGGGAGGTTGAGGACCCAAGCCAGAGTCTTCCACACCTGTTCTAGCCACGCTGACTCTGTGGGTGTGTATTTTAACTTTAATATGTCATAGTAACAAGAATCTTGTTTCTAAAGTCAAAACGCAGAAGCTCAGTGAAAACATATCAATATGCTTACCAAAGTGATTTGCTCACAGAGTGTTCCAAGAGTCTTAAATGACTGTTTTCAGGAACACAGTGTAGAATATAGGTCTGTAGCCTTGGCTTTATCAAAACAAAATGGGCTTTATTCTGCAGGGAGTGGTGGTACATGCCTATAATTCTAGCACTTGGGAGGCTGAGGCAGAAGGATCACTATGAGTTCAAGGCCAGCCTGGACTACATAGCAAGATCTTGTATTAAAAATAAATAAAATCTCCTGCTGGATCCAACACACCTACTTCTTCTTCTTTTTTTTTCAAAGTTCACATTCCTCAATATAGTAGAATGTGAGTCTGTGAGGCCCTTTTGTGTTGTATTTTTTCTGATTTATTAATGAGCAGACCTCTCCAGAGGTCAGGTTTGAGTTCTGACATCTGCTCTCCCTTAGATTTTCTAATATTGCAGGAATTCTATCCGTGGCAACTCAAAAAATTGATGTGAAATAGTTATTTGGGGGCAGGGTTCAGCTGATGTTTAGCAAAGTTCAGCTGGACTTTATGTCATGATTACATTTGATCAGAGGCTTACTTATATTCTTCCTACTGGTAAAGCTTAATATAAAATGTAACTGTCGACTTCTGCTCTTGGTGGACTTACTGTTCCATTGGCTGGCTTCCTCCTCTTGAGTCTTAGAGAAAATAAAGTTATTAGACTTTTATCAATTAAAAAATTTCCCCTACATATTTAAGGAACTGTTGGTTTTTTGTATAGTGTTCCACCTATGCTAGACTAAAAGCTGATATAAAGTGGTTGTCTGGTTTAGCATGGAATTTTAACTTTTAATATTTGAAGTTTAATATCTTCAGATGTCACAATGTTCTGCAAAGAACACTGCAACTTCTGGGTGCTTCTAGACACACTGGAAAAAATCTAAATGTCACTCATTCATAATCAATTGTAAGCAACTACATATATAATTAGAAAAGAATGATTATTAAATAAATGAGTGGAACAATTTGATGTTAATATACAAAAATATCATGTAAGTTAAAACACTATAACATTCACCAAAGATGAGGGGTACTTTGCTGGACATAGTGAGGAAATCAAATTGAAATGAAATGAAGTCTCTGCTCTTAATCTGGTAGAAATCACTGAATCTTTTTAAAAACATTATTTTCCCTGGTATTGGGGACTGGACCTAGCACCTTGCACTTGCCAGGCAGGTGTGGAACCACTGAGCTACATCCCTGCTCTTCACTGAATCTTTTTTAAAAATTAATTTTATTGGTACACTTTAGATATGCATAAGGATCACAGTCCTCATAGGGCATTTGTACTTGTACATCATATATCTGGATTCTTGTTTATCCCCATCCCTCCCCTCCCTTTGTCTCCTCTTCCCCTCAGTATTTACAAAAGCTTTGTTTCCATTTTTTCCTTCTATTCTTTTGTTTTATTGTCCTTTGTTTCTTTTCCCCTCCCCATTTGAACATTTTCTTTCTGTTTCACAATATCTGTTATACATTTTGGTCCTTATATGCCATTTAAGTTTCTAACACCAGAAAAACAATGTGTTATTTAAACATGTGTATCTTATTTATTTCACTTAAGAATATGGTCTCAAGGTGCAGCCATTTAACTAGCAATGTCTGAAGTTTATCTTTCCTTATGGTGAAGTAGTACTTCACTGTATAAAAACCCCATCTCTTCTTCCTCTCTTCATCAACTGATAGATATCTAGGCTTTTCCAAAATTGAGCTTTACAAGCCATGCTGCTGTAAACATCAGTGTGCATATATTACTGCAGTACAATTCTTCTTAGTCTTTCAGGAGATACCAAGAAGGGGAATAGCAAGGCCAAATGGAACCTCTAATTCTAGTCTTCTGAGGAAGCTCCACACTGATTTCCACAGTGGTTGCACCAGTCTACACTCCTACCAACAGTGGAGAAGTATTCTTTTTTCCCCATACCCCCATCAGCTTTTGTTACTGGTTGATTTCTTGACAACAGCCATTATTTCTGGAGAAAGATGGAATCCTATTGTTTTAATTTACATTTCTTAAATCATTAGGGATGCTGAACATTTTTAATATATATGTATTTGCTACTTCTTCATATGAGAAATGTCTATTCGTTTCAGATGTCCATGCTTTGATTGGGTCTTCACATTTGCTTTTATTGTGTTCTTGATATATTCTAGGTATTGGTACTTTGCCTGAGGAACAGCTGGTAAAAAATTTTTCCAGTCTGTAGGTTATTTCTTCAGTCTATTGGTGGTCTCTTTTACTGTGCAAAAGTTTAATAAAATGGGATCTCAGTTATTCTTTGTAATATTTCCTAAATGACAAGAGTTTTGTCCATAAAGTCTTTGCCTACACCTGTGTATTCAAACAAAGACTATTTTATCTTCCAGCAGATTTAGTGTTTCTGGTTTAATATTTAGATATTTGATCCATTTTGATTTGTTTGGTGCATGGTGAGAGATATGGTTCTATTGTTCATCTTCTGCACATGGAAAGCCAATTTTTTCAACAGCATTTATTCAAGAGGTTTTCTTCCTGGGAAAGTGTTTGGCCTCTTTGTCAAAGATAACATGGTTAAGTGTGTTTGGAATTGTTTCTGTAACTACTGAGCTGGTTCATTGATCCTTAGGTCTTTTTTAAAAAATTTAAAATTTGAAGCTCAGTGACTTATTTAAACTTGTAACTAGTGATGCTGGACTTGAATTGGATATATATTTATATTTTTAAGTTTTCAAGAGGTATAGTAAAAATACTATACTGATAAAAATATACCTGTAGATTCTCCTTCTAGCCACGTTCTCATTGCTGGGACGAATATACTTTACATACACAATTTAAAGGAGGGAAGGTTTATTTTAGTTTACAATTTAAGAAGTTTCATTCCAGGGCTGGCCACCTCCAAGGTAGGAACGCTGGGGTGGAAGGTGTGGCAGAGACAAGCTGCTACCACAGGACACACAGGAAGGAGGTAGAGTAGGGGAGGAGCCCGAGAGGAAGGGGTCTAAGGATCAGACACAGTCCCCAGATCACATCCCCATGACCCAGCTACCCACACCAGAAGTGTGCTTTACTGATCTTTCAAGCCGATCAAGTTGATGATCAAGATTAACTATCACATTCTCACAGGCCATGACTAATTTCAGAGAAGTTATGTAGCTCAGCACTTTAAACATTCTCATAGAGAAACAAAGACTTTAGAGAGAAACAAAGACTATTAATAAAGTCCATGGTAGAAGCAGATACCAGTGACAAGGATGGGTTCAATTATATTAAAGAAAAATATTCTTTATTATGGATAATAACACAATTCAGATAAAAGGAACTGCACAGAAAGATTAAAGAGAATTACAAACATATTCTCAGAAAATAGTCTAAATCTATAATGTAGATAAGCTATGGCAAGAGTCAGGCCTGCGCATCTGCACATTTACATCACGGATCAAAATGGAGGGAGGTGCTGGAGATGGAACCCAGAAGTTTTTCAGACTAAGCACACAGGCTCCTCCATGTTCCACTTCTGAGTTAGGACCCCAGCCCACTCCATTTTGTAAAATGATACCTGTATTGAACATGTACAGACTTTCCCCCTTGTCCTTGCTCCCTAACGATATGATATAACAACTATTTAAGAGCATTCACGTTGCATTGCATAGGCCATCTAGAGATGATGTAGAAGACAGAGCAGGATGTGTGTAGGCCGAATACAAATGATACGCCATTTTATACAAGTGATTTGAGCACCGGCACGTTTTGGTGTCTGTGGGGCTCTTGGAAACAGTCCCCCGCGGATCTGAGGGAGAGATGTATGCTGAGTCACAGTTAGGACATGGGACACTGGAGGATGTTCAGCAACTCTAACAAAGAACTTCAACTTGAACAGTTACTACTGCTTTTCTATTCACAGATGAACTCAAAGATCAGAAGACAAGGAGGGACTCCAGCCCTGAGTCCGCAGGTCTCACCCTTCCCGAAGTGACTTGTGAGCTAAGCTGCTCATCCATGTCACATAAGTGTCAGTAAACCCAACCAAATTGTTCAGTGTGTAATACATTGTGGTCACCTCCTTATGGGGCTTTTCAAAGGTATATTTATGTCCCAAATACCAGTTCATATTTAACAGAGGTCTCCTTTTATAAGAATCCCTGCCTCTTTTGGTTTTGTATTTAAGACCTTCAATACTTTCTTCTTTTCTGAGTGAGTGTGGAACTTTACAATAAACTGGAGCTGATTCTATCAGAAGGCAAAAGAAATCTAGATAACATTTCAGGAGCACTGTGGAATGCACATTTCTTACTCCCTGACCTCAAATCATCCATCACACAGAGGATGTGCACTTGTTCAATCCCTTAGCAAGAACCAAGTAGTTGAATTTAGTCAAACTGTTATATGACTTCAAACAGTGAATTTAAAACTTCAGTGTTTTTTTCCTCCCTTTTTTGGTTTATCCAAGTTGGCACTACCAGATAAACATGACACCTGATTAAATTTGGTAACATTCAAATACTTTTTTAGATTAAGCATATCCAAAGCAACATTTGTATTAAAAATAATTTTTATCTGGGAGTCAAATCTATTTGTGCTACATTTTCAGTTAAGTCTGGCAACCTTAATTCATGCATAATTTTAAGACACAAATGAGGCCCTGTTCTCTTAGGTCTCAGAGACAGGAAAGAAATGACTTCCTGTACTCCACGTGGCTGGCTGGCTCTCTGGGCTTTCTCCTGCACTGTCCTGTAGTGTGCCACTCACTTGTCATCATCTGCCAATCATGTGGCAATTGGGTTAGTTTCCCAGCAACCGTGCAGGTAGAGAGGGCCAATCACAAAGTGGCGATATCTTTTAGACAGGTTCTCACTTTGTAGTTCAGGCTGGCCCTGAGCTCAGCATAAGGCAGCATAACCTCAGGATGAGATCCACAGCCCTGTGGGGCGTTTGAGGTCTTGGGCCCCAGGAACAGGCAGACAGTGTGCTGGGGTCCCAGGAGAAAGGGAGAGAGCGCCTTGAGAGAGCTCGTGGCCCTGACCTGCTGGATCTCAGCAGGCACGGATATTTTCTGAGCGGTATGACCGCTGGTCTAATTGCCACTTTGTGGATGAGGCATTCCCAGAGTCTCTTGCCAAGTAAAACATCCTCTTGAAGCAAACAGAGCATTCAGTGTTCTAGATTTACAGATGGCAAATCCCAGATGGGGTTACGAGATATGCCCCTGGGGCATTTCAAGAGGATTAGTTATACAATTAATTTATAGAACTCTGCCAAGTACTCTATGCCTGAAAGGGGCGCATCACATCTCTGACCGAGGTTCTCAAGGCATTTGGAGGTGACAGTCACTCCTCTGTCAGCTGGACTATCTTTCTCCTGAAGGAGGCTCACCACACTGTGTGGTTCTCCAGTGAATGCTTCCCTTAAGTGGCTTCCAAACAGATGACCCGTCCTTTCTGGCTCTATGCCTCTCCTCTACCATTTCATTTTTTATGCAGCAAATTTTGCTTCGTGAAGTATCTTATTATTTTCCTCTCACTTTGGGAAGGGTAAATAATCTCAAGGAGGTAACAGAGGCACAAGGAGATTGAGGGATCGATAGCAAGTCAGAGGCAAAGTTGAATGAGAATTCAGGTCTGTCAACCTCCGACTGAGTATATTCCTTTTATACTGTATCAGTTGTTCAACTTTTAAAATACTGTCGAGAGCTAGGCCTGGACATTAATTTATTGTTGCTGTTGTTGTTGCAGTACTGAAAATTGCACCCAATGCCTCACCCATGCTAAGCAAGCAGTCCACCTCTGTGTGACAGCCCAGCCCAATATTGATCTTCTAAAAGTAAATTTCTTTAGGGGCTTGTAACATGTGTCTAGGGTTGTGCACTGTACTACCAACCACATTAAACCCTTCCTTCCCAGTAAGAATCACAGTGGAGAAAGTGAGCAATAGCTTACACCACCTTATATCTGCAGCCTATAAGTCCTACCAACAGGATGGAAATCACTCACTGCCCCCCACGGGCCCTCGGTCTGCGCTGTGTTGGGGATGTTCAGAGCCTTGAAAGGCAGGAGAAGGGCTCATTTTGTCTTAGCAGTACAGATTTCTAAATTTAGGTCCTGATGTGGAAGAAAAACCTCTGAGGTTTGGTGTCTTTCTTGCTTTTGTTTATTTATTCTTGGCTTGTTGGACAAAGTCCCAGCGTGTAGCTCAGGCTGGCTTGGATCCTCCTCTCTCAGGCTCCTGAGTGCTCGAGATTACAGGTGTACACAGGGCACCTGGCTGCCTCTTGCTTTTTTATCAGAGGGATCGAAGGCCTGGGGAGCTCAGACTTCTCTCCCATAAGAAATGGGGCTTGACCTCAGGACTCAGTTCAAAAAGACACTCTTTTACTGAACCTTTCTAAGATGTGTTTACTCCACCAAGTCTAACTGCAGGGGAATGAGGGTATCCAGCGGACTCTGTAACACAAGCACTCAGATCCACACACCAAGGGAAAGATGTCCTCCTGGGGTGCATGTTATTCAGATCTTGCTTTCCAAGATGAAAGGAGAGCTACAAATTCTCCCAGTTGCCATGTTATGTCATGAACAATCTTCCTCAAAATTGTAAAACTGTTACAAAGAAAACATCCCTGAGTTAAATTACTGCATGTGGAAGATGCTGGAGTTCTGAACCATCTATGTGGACTGTTCTACTTATTAGTTAAGGAGGTAGCAAGAACTTCTCCGAAAAGCTCAGGGCTTGGCCCAGAGACACACTCAGCAAACAGGGAGTGAGTGACCGGGGACTCTTCACCATTCTTGTGCAGATCTTTTCCACCTACATGACACTTTGTGGTTCTAAGTGTTAATCAAGATGGTGTTATCAAGGCTTGTAGCAGGAACAGGACCTCTCCTATCTTGGGATGCCTTGGGAACCTTTAGTTACTAAGGGGAGAGAGGTAAAATCAGCCTTATAAAAATAGTATTCACGGGACAGGGATTTAGCTCAGTGGTTCCGGTGCCTGTTTTGCAAGTGTAAGGACTCCAGTAACCACATACAATACTGGGTGTGGAGACTCACGCCCAGCAGCAGTCAGTACCACATAGCACAGTGCCAGGCATGGTGGCTCACGCCTGTAATCCCGGCACTTGGGAGGCAGAGGCAGAAGGACTGCTGAGATGTGAGTTTGAGGCTGAGCTCAGGGCCAGCCTGAACTACAAAGTGAGAACCTGTCTAAAAAAAAAAAAAAAAAAAAAAAATATATATATATATATATATATATATTCATTAGTATGTTTAAAAAGTGTCTATTCAATATTTTTCTGAAAATATGTTTATTTTTGAACCAAATTTATTTATTTATTTATCTAATTTGGATGACAGCTTTTCCCTGCCACTTAATAAAATCATAAATACGTTTCCATGTGATCAGCCTACTTTTGAAATAGTATCTTTCTTGTAGAGTTCCATTTTTTAAGGCAATAAGTGATCATGATGTTCAGATAGGATAAGCTGTGAAAAGTCCAAGTTTTTTGACCCGCTGATCCCTTTCTTATAACAATAGCAACTACTAAGAAAAGCTTCTTATTCATCTTTCAGAAACGATCTGATGCTACACCTTCTAATGGCTACCTGATACTGCATGTTGTGGGTGAACTATGACAGATGGGTTAGTTTCCCATTTGGGACACAGAAGTTATTTCTAATGTTTTGGATCTTTGACAAATCAAGTTATTATTATTATTCTCTCCCCAGTACTGAGAGTTGAACTCAGGACCTTTCAGCTGCCAGGCAGACACGGTGCCCCTGAGTCAAATCCCCGGTCTCTGCCCACTTTATTTCTTAGGTTAAATTTCTAAATGTAGAACTATTGGCCAAAGAGTATGCATAGTTAAAAATCAGAATTTTTTTCCCACTTGTTGTCAAGGAAGTATGTAGCACAAAACTTCTGCCTCCTGTACCTAAGGTGATCTCTTTTGGCAACCCTGAGTGGCAGGGGCAGATCTTTTTGAAGAAGTCTAAAAATTCAGTGGAAGCAAATAGCAGCCCGTTCGTGTCGCAATGTGCATTCCATCGACTACTGGAGAGGACGACTGTCCCTCAGCTTCCCGCCCTCTTCATAAACCACCTGTTTCAAAGTCCCTTCCAGGCCAGAGCAGCATTAAGTCCTCAGGTCCTGGCTGGACCTCCAGTGATGGACCCAGGCTGTGGCTTATGTGTTCTGTGGTAGGTGAGTGGTTTCATTCACTAACATTTGGACATATGCTTATTTTAAAAACCAGCAATTTAAAATTGGCAATATTCCTCAAATTTCCATCACTGATTTTCCTCTTAAACGTTTTTACTACGTGCAAGATTTTCTGTGCTATTCCTTAATATTTTTTACATCAGTTTCTTTTTTAGTTAAATTCACTTCTTTCAAAATGAAGTTTTATTACCACTGAAAAGGTAAAATCAGTGTCAGTTTTCAGTCATGTAGCAAGTTAAAATGAAAATGAAACAATTATACCTGAGTGAGACTGTTTCTCACAGGAGTTTCTGGGTTTCTTAAAAGGTTTAAGCACGAGTGAGAAGGCAAGCATTCTGGTGCATAACTGTAATTGCAGTACTCAGGAGGCCGAAGCAGGAGGACTGCCACAAGTTTGGGGCCAGCCGAAGCTACATGTTGAGTTCAAAGCCAGCCTGGATTACATAGCAAGACCTTGTCTCAAACAAGCAAAAAGAAACAACCAATGGGTAAACATGAGAGGAATTTAAGACAGTAAGACCACTGAAGATTTCTCCTATTAAGTTCCTGGGTTTTAAAATTGACTCAAATTTATAAATTTGTAAGTTGACTCAAGTATGGGAATTGCAAGGCCACAATTCTGTTTTCATAATTCAAACTAGACTTCTGCTCTCTCGTCTTAGAACATTTTTGCTTAGTCAAATGAGACAGGTCTTCTTATAGGGATCCCTGATCAGTTATAAGTTCCTGTGAGTCAGATTATTCTGACTACTGTTTTAACTCTGCTGTTCACATGGTAACCTTGTCTGTCTTGCCTTTAATGATAACATGTTGTCATTTGGCCTTTGGCTCCAGTAGCATCCAATAATCCCAGTCCTATTAAAGATCCTGACCCAATGACAGCAGTTTCCATTGCAATTTCTGACCTAAAGAAAGTGACCACAGGGCTCTTGAAGGATGCTGAGCCTTCCTCACCATTTCCTCTTTCACAGTTATGGTAAAAGGCACCTTTTACCACACCATGGGTCAACAGGGCTGACCCAATCATTGCAGCCTAATATCCCAAACTTCCCAAGCTTTTGGACACTTTCTCTATCGTTAACTAAAGCAGTTCTGGTATTTCAGTTTTATTTAGTGCTGTCCATTTTTTGGTCTGCGTTTCAGCTGATCAGCCTCTCAATTTAATACCCTTCTTAACATCTTGAGCCACAGCACTGAACCTACTATCTCTGCTCAGTATGCTCATACCAAAAATCCAACCCAAACCAACTTTATATGCCTATACTCTTTTTTTTTCTTTTTTGAGAGAGGGTCTTGCTTTGTACTTCAGGCTGGCCCTGAGCTCAGCCTCCAACTCACATCACAACAATCCTGCTGCCTCTGCCTCCCGAGCGCGGGGATTACAGGTGTGAGCCACCACACCCGGCACTGTGGTATGTGGTACTGGTTGCTGCTGGGTGTGAGTCTCCACACCCAGTACTATATGGGGTTACCACGGATCGAACCTGATCCATTTTTCACCTGCAAAACATCTGTAAAAAGAACCACTGAGCTAAGTCCCTGGCCCATGCCTACACTCTTAATAACCATCCCCACACATATTCTTTGAATTTCACCTGTACAAACTGCGAAAGTCAGGCAGTTATTCTGAAGTCTTGCTTAGCTCCTCAATGGTCCCTTTTTGGGACCACTGAAACTAAGTCTCATGACAGTTCTAGAAGCAAAGAGAGGTGGTGGGATGTGTCCTGAGGAGAATCAGAAACCTTGTGAGGCACTGTGTCCTCTTTTTCCATTTCTTTGCCATAGAGAACTTGATTGCACTTGATTAAGTTTTGACTTTGACACTTCCCTTATATGTTCTTGCTCTCAAGTTTACCAAGAATCATGTACTTCAAGTAAAATAATATTGAAAAATAATTTTGTATTTTTTAAAAGAAATCATGTCGAGTGAAATAAGGCAGAGTCAGAGAGACAAGCACTGCGCATGCTCCCGAATACGTGGTATCTAAAACAGATAACGAAGAAGGAAGATAATTGTGAGGCAAGAGGAAGGGAGTGAGTGGAGGGGAAGGGAGTAGGAATGTGGGAAATGACAGTAGATGTAATCAAAACAGATGCATCGAACACCCCCAAATGTGAAACCAGGAGGAGGGGGAGGCAAAAGATAATCGCAGTGAAAATGATCAAGCATACTGTGTGTTTCACTTCAGCCAAAATGAAACCCACTAATCTCTATAACCATAAAGAGTGAAAAGAAAAATTCGATGTAATTTGACGTTATTCTTTTATTTTTGTCCTTGTTTAGAAAATCTTTTTCCTTAAAGGAATCTGAAGAATTTAAACTGAAAGTTGAAAAAAGGAGCAACTTGCTCATTTTAATCCAGGGTGACTTACTGTCCCCTCCACGTGCTGTGTGGAACCAGCCTGATGCCACCAGCGCCCGGGCCTCACACTTGGAGAAGCATGCGTGCTGAGGGGTGCGTGGGAAGCGCTGGGGTCAGTAAAGCCTGAGTATGAATCCCACCACTCACCTCTACTACAGGCTTGAATTAGTGATGAAGACCCGTCCCTCCCTTGTAGGGGTGCAGGGAGAATGACAGGTGTATAAAAAAGCAAACATGACCCCGGAGGCACTGCAGGTGCTGCCGAGGCGCTGAGTAATTCCTGCTATGTTGGGGTGAGGGGTTCCTCACCTGGCTCCACAGCAGAACTGCCTGTGCCCTGCAGAGTAACACAGATGTTCCAACTTCACCTTGGGGATCCTAACTGGAATCGGGCTAAAATAAAGCCTCCCTCCCTCCAAGGTGACTTCATACTGTAACCCCACTGAAAGCTTCCAGAGATCTAATCTCTTCCTCACTGTTTAGACTGATTTTTCAGATTAGTTATCTATCAGAAGCTCAGAGAAGTTTTAACGGAGCAAAAGGAATTTTGGAAAGGAAAAGTGCCCCAGAAGAACTCTGGACACGGGTTAGGGCTAGCCTTAGGGTTAGGGTTAGCGTTTGTGTTCGCTCAGAGTGGCATGAAATGGTGTGAGTCCTGAGTGGATCTAAGAGTTCTTCACTTCTCCGGACACTGGAAAAATCATTTTTCTTATTCCAAGAGAACTATTTTGCTGACAGTGGAAACATTATCTCTGTTTTCCACAGTAAGTTGCTAGTCAGTGCTCTCTGGATGTTGTGGTAATAAATAAATGACAAAGCCAAAAAGTCATTCTGACCTAGTAAGATTTTCTTTAAAGCAAACATAAATGTAGGGCAAAAATCTTAATGTCTCTGGAGGGTTGACGAACTGAAAAACTTTAAAAGGCAAACAGAATGTTATGAGTGTTTTCTGGTTTTTTTGTTTTGCTTGTAGTGCTAAGGATTGAACCTAGGACATTTTCCCACTGAGCTCAACCCCTTATAACTTTGAGCTGGGATCTTGCTAAGTTGCTAAATCTGAGGCTGGCCTCAGATTTTTGATCCTCCTGCCTCAGCCTTCTGAGTAACTGGGATTATGAGCATGCATCACCATGCCTGGTAATATCTTTGCTTTTGTATATGTCTTTGTATTTATATAGTACCTGGAATCTGTATTTCTTGTCACATCTTTGATTTTAGTTTTTACATTGCTTATTTTGAAGCCTCACCATCTCTCTCAACAATGGCTATTGTTCCCTAATCTCAGATGTGTGTGGGACAGGAATTTAGGTGAAAATAGTTATCCACACAGTGCGCATTGGGAAAACAGCCTTTTGAAATCTGTCAGTATGAAAGCTCTGAGACTCGGCCTGATGCTTCGGAACCTGCAAGCAGGCAGCAGCCAGGGAGGTGTCATTTCTCAGCTCCTAATGAGATGCAAATCACCTTCTGAACTACTGGGGAGCTGGGAAACAATGTCCTGGGTAAAAGCAGATAAAAAACAGAATGAAAGAATCTCTTTGAAGATTGGGAAGGCATTTTAAATGCTTGAGGATGTGGGACACCAGATAGTGCTGGTTTTACTGAAGTAACTGTGACTGGGTCTTTGATTCCCTGTGGCAGGGGACCCTGGGGTGCTCAGCCCCAGCCCTAGCTCACGACCTTGGTTCTGGTTACTCCTGGCTAGTCAGTGCAGAGCAGTCGGCACTGCACTCGGTGCTCGATGGTGGGGGAATCAGAAGACTGGTTCCATACAAAATCTGAATACTGGAACTTAGAGGTATTCAACCTTGGGTAAATCCCTTACCCTGCTTGGGCCACTGTGTTTTATCTGTAAAATGATGGGCACTGAAAGGATATACTGGCAGTGCAGCAGATCACACAAGTTCCTGCCTGGAGGTTTTGAGCTGCTCTCCTAGGAGTCACACTTCTTGGTGCCTAATGAGGGTCTGTTGCTTAAAGCCAAATGAAGGCAGGAAATGGGAGAGAAACATTAGCAGGGAGGCTCTTTAAAGTCCCAACTTTAGGGTGCACTAAGTGCAGAATAATAGCCACTAAGCCTCTTGGGATTTCATCTGTGAAATGGATATAAATGCTTTTGATTCTCAGCGTGTTTGAATTTATAGGGTAATCAAAGTGAGTCAGGTATGGTGGTGCATGCCTATAACCCCAGCACTTGAGAGGCTGAGGCAGGAAGACTGCTGTGAGTTTGAAGCTGGCCTGGGTTACACAGTGAGTTCAAGTACAGCCTGAACTACCTAGTAAGACCTTTACAAACATGTCGGAATTTCATTCTAAAAGGAGTCATTCATATAAAGAGAAAAGTTGATGAGGTTGGCTTATCTAAACCCTCATTTATGTCACTGGATTCTGATGAACCAAAGTATATCTTATTATCTCACCTATTCGGCCTCTGGCCAGCTGTGAGCAAAAACTGCAGTGCACAGGTCAGTATCACACAGCTGTGCAAACAATTCATTCCATAAATCCTAAAGTACTTCACACATGGAGGGCTCATTATTAGTATGAACATTGTGCTTCAGGGGAGGCTATAAACACAAATGACTGGTAGGTGTGTGTTGTTTGGGGTGTGTTTTGTTTTGTGTGTGTGTGTTAGTGTGCAGAAATACAGTAGAAAAGAATGTGAATAGTAGGCCCAAATGGAATCAGAGGTATGATTTTCCTTTTGCATTAATAAGACACAAAAATAAATTATTTGGGGTGAAAATTCCATTATTATAGTTCTTTTAATCTCTCAAAGAGCCAAGAAAATAGTACCTGGGAGAAAGAAATGTTAAATAGCAAGTAGTTCTGTTTGAATTATTCTCCAACCTCTGCTGAATTTTGGAACAAATTTCTTCAATACGTTAAAAAACTCTGTTTTCCAACTATCCAGTAAATATTTAAAGATATATAAAAAGAATGGGGAATTAGCCTTTCAGTTCCTTATTCCAAGAATTAAGACTTCATTTCTTCAGGGTCACATTAAACAACAAGACTTTTCAGCCTTTTCTTATAATTGAAGCTAATTAAAACCCAGTAGAGAAGCAATGCCTAAAATTATGACTAGTGTCCTCCTTGTCCTGAGTCTCTATACTAGACTCAAGATCCTCAACTGAAGGACATCAACATGTTTTTCTTTTAAACCTTCATGCTCTGAGTCACTTACCTGATCGACATAGTGGTAAGCACATTCTACTACATCACCCAAAACAAGTCAAGCTCAGTGAAAGAAAATACTTAAAAGCCATGATTGGCACCTCTGAAAAGAGGCTCTCCTCTCCTGTGTCAGACAACTGATTTAGGTCTAAGGAAATTAATCATCACCTTCCCCCAGGCTTCTTTGTCTTGACTTTTTATACGATGTACACAGCTGCTTTGGCTACTAAGTTTGACCAGACTAAAAGATAGGTCTACTGCAATTTAAAGTTTCCAATATCCCTGTATTCTTCCAGAGTCTTGGTTATCTTGGCTTAGTCAACTAAAATATTAACAACTGAAAATCTGGTAGCATTTATCTGACAATGGAGAGAAAATCATCTTAACACGAGCTGTCCAAAGGAGTGATCCTGGACATTAGTGATGGTGCTGGGAATCGAGCCACCAGCTCTGAAAGGGTGGGAGGCCCTGGCTGACTTGGCACCTTCCCACGTCTACCTCTTCCCAGCCTTTCATCCTGCGTGAGCCGGGGACCCAGCAGAGTGGGGTTAAGTGGGTTGAGGAGCTGGTCCAGCCGGGGGTCATTAGCAACCAAGGACCAGCATTAAAAGGCAGCAGGAGACTAAGGGTCTCTGACAGGCTTGGCTCCAGGCACCATCTGGAAGGAAAGAGGCTGTGGAAGCTGAATTGAAAAAACAAAATAAAAAGACTCTATGGAAGCCCCTTCTAAGAGAGACAGACATGAATACTCATGTTATTTTCAACACGAATCCACGCAATTTATTTCTCAAAGTGGTCTAATTTTGAAAGCAGAGACAGCCAGTCACGTGTCCAGGTGATCTGGCACTTGGGTTGAGACTAGCCTATGACAAAATATGTGGCCCTGAAACTCCTAATTCTTTGATGGTGAGGGAGTGATTGCAACATACACTAAGAATAATGAGGTGGCTAGCATAACATATTAAAGAACACACTACCGATATCCCATACAGTTTATTACAATAAAAAAAAATGTGGCAGCTTTACTTAGACTGTGTCCAACTTGATCGTTTAGTATATATTTTGAACACAGCAAAAACTAAAACAAGCCGGGAATACTTTTTTAAGGTAGTCCCAAGGTAGTCTGTATAAGAATATTGTAATAAGCAGGGTTGTATTTGCATATACCTGGTCACTGGCTTAGTTGACATTATTTATTAAGTTACTACTATCTTTTATTTTCCTTTACTTTGGGGCTTTTGAGTCTTTCTCCCTTTACCCTTTACCTATAAAGAAGAAAAAAATATTTAAAAGTAGTAATTTTTATTTGTAGTAGAGTCCTTAAGATGCACTGCACAGGTAATTTAGACAAGCTTCTAATCTCTCATCTGACTCATTACTGAAGCAGAATTCTATGAAGACTGTGTACTCCAGTTCATTCTTAGGTGGCGCTACCACATGTTGTTACCACAATCTGTTTTTATATAAAAACACCCAGTGTAAGGAAAAGAAGGTAGGGTTGCATTTGTTTTTGGATGGGAAGTAATTTTTCTGATATTGCTAACATTACTCTCATGAAGTTTTTGGCAAGATTCTAGATGCCTACAAAGCAAGAAGTCACTAAAGAAGGCCACAGACACTTCAACATAGTGTCACCAG
This sequence comes from Petromus typicus, assembly GCA_004026965.1. Taxonomy (NCBI): domain Eukaryota; kingdom Metazoa; phylum Chordata; class Mammalia; order Rodentia; family Petromuridae; genus Petromus; species Petromus typicus. The sequence continues at coordinate 68,095 of PVIR01001025.1, read as the reverse complement.
AGTGGCTGACAGGCGATCGAGGCTGGGGGACCTTATTTGGAGGGGTAATAAAGGTAGATGGCAGATCTACAAAAGTGCAACTGAGTGTTGAACTTGGGCCATTTTTAATCATCCTATCCCAAACTTTTGACAACTGCCACCCACAATTGGCCAGCCTGTCAAAGACAGCATGTAATTAAAGGTCCAGTAACACAGAACAGAGCCATGCATGTCCTAGGGATGGAACGCTTTGGGCGTTAATAGAAGCTCAGACAGATCCTGTCCTTGAAGTTCTATACTTAGGCTCACTCCTGTTTTGATGATTCTTACTGTTCTCATGGAAACTTTCAGTTTCTCTAGGGTATAAATGTGGCTACATGAATCTGATTTCTAAGTCACAGAAATGCAGCTCTGACTAGAGTTATTGGGTGCCATATTTTTTGAATAAAGTATCCAAACTTGAAGACTCCTTACTACTTTTGTACTATAACTTCATAAAATATTTTGTTTATTGAATTAGTAGACCTGGTCATTGGTAAAGTAAACTTCTAGGGTGGCTTTCATGCCGTTAGTAACTACACGTATAATGTAAAGGAATATATGGACATGTGTATTTGATTGCACATTAATGGCATAAGAAACTGTCAACAAGGACTTAGGCTGAAGCTGTCAAATGAAATACTGTTTTTATTATTTTTACTTTTGGTACTGTTGGAGGCTTTCGTTTCTTAAATATATACACATATTAATGTACATGATTATGATTTTCGTTGTGTGTTTGTGTGGTACTGAGGATTCAACTGAGGGCCTTGCACATGCTAAGCAAGTGTTCAACCACTGAGTTATATGTCCAGTACCATTATGTATGATATTTAAAAGCTGTTCTTCTCAAGCCAAAGGATCATTTAAAAAAGTTTGTAGTATTGAGGATTAAACCCATAAATTGTGAATACTATATCACCAGTCATCAAAATCACTTTTATTTCTTTTCAATTAAACATTGAAGATTTAAAAAATAAGGACAGCGTGTAAGGACTAGGTTACCAATTCTAGCTTCCAGATTGTAAAGTAAGTTAAGAATAGAAACTTTAACAATTAGCCATACTAAATATCAGAAATTGTTGATTATCTGCACATTATTTTAGGTCAAGCTTCCTTATATAAAAATTGAAATGACTATTTTTCTTTTGAGAACTATACAAGTGAAGGAAGTATCAAATTGTCATTGTCAACAACTGTCAATATTGATAGAAGTGTGGAACCAATTTAAAGATAGGAATACTAGATAGTTGGTTTTTTAAATTAAGAGCAAGGTACAACCACTGTAAGTTATAAGACTTTTTCCGAAGGGCCAGCAATACAAGTACCAGGATAAAGTCTAGCTCTTACATTCAAAGTGGTTTAAATCGAAGGGTAGGGCAGTGAATAAGTAAAGGCAGTGCGTGGTACGTGGCAGCCAGAGAATCGGTAACACTGTTATACCAAAGATGGTTTTTAAAATGGAGCTAGGAGGTTCTGTGGAAGATGGGAGACACAACTGATGAGTCAAACACAAGACTGAGAAGGTGCTGTAGCAGAAAGGCATCATAAACTGTCATAGTGGTGCATCCTATAGTCTCAGCTAACTTATTGGGGAGCAGCTCTCTTTGGCTTTCAAAACATCTGTGATGACTTTTGTCTGGACCACCTTCTTCAGAGTACCTGTACAACAAACTGTGGGAAGATAGGGATGTGTCTTCTTCAGTATAGGGGGTAGAGTTGTGTTCACACTAGGAGAATAAAGAAAAAACCTCTCTCTAGGCCAAAAGTTGGGCCAATTTGCCAGGCGCCCTTTATGAAATCAGGAGTTCTTAAACTCAGAGCTTCTCTAGTGTGATGAAGGCTGTATCTACCTGTGTCATTTCCCATATATGACATGTCAACAGGGGGAAAGGGGGGACCAACATGAAATGGAGTCATGCTGCTTGATGCAAGCTTAGGACAGACCTTGAGGCCAGAAGTACCCAGCCAAGCTGTGTCCACATTCCTGATCCCAGAAATTGAGACACAATATTTTCTGTTTAAACAAAAAAATATAATTTTGGCAAAACTTGCAAGAAGCACTAGCTAATGAAAACATTTGTGATGCTTCTCCTTCACCACTTTATCTACACTGACTTCCTTGCTGTTTCTTGCATAAGCAGCTTTGCTCCTAGCTCAGGAGCTTTGCACTGGCTGTTCCTTCTTCGTAGAAAGCTTTTCTCTCAGATAACGTGGTGCTTCTGGCACACTGTCTTATACCCTTGATTTGTGCTTCATTTTTGCACATTCCAATGCACAGATTAGTGTTTCTTGTCTACCTCCCTCCCCTGTCCACACCAGGAGGGCCATGTTCACAGCTTTTCCATGGTAAGCACTTTTCACTGCAAGCACTGAGTAGACATTTATGCACGGAAGGAGGAGGATGCTACATCTGGAGCTGCTAGTGCTAGATTTGGTGCTCTCCTGGGAGATCCAAGCAGATGCAAGTGAAAGCTCAGAGGGAAAGGGTAACACTGAAACACAATGACAAGGGTTTGAACATAGAAGAAGATATACACAGCGGCAAGTGCTGCAGAGAGGTCCCCAAAGAACTGGCCTGGGACCCTGATACTTAATAACTTATAGCAGTTTCAACAATATGGCAAGACCAGCAAGTAAGGGAGTAAGGAGGAGGCCAAGAAGAATGGCCCAGAGTAGGAGTTACCAGGACAAGGAACCCAGATGTGAAGGACAGACACGGGAGCCATGGGAGAAGAGCTGCTGGGGGGAGAGAGCTTTTGAAGATCTGAGAAACCAGAATGGTTCCTTCTCTGAGGGCCAGAAGCTACGATGGGCCAATGAGGGTAGTGTGGCGGTCCCACGGCTGCAGGAGAGGATGTGATGCGCACCCTCAAAGGGTGGGCTGTGGGCCAGCGTTATCTGTCAGCCTGTAAGGGTCTGGACCTCCTGGGCCAGATCTGCACTCGGAGAGGCCAGATGCTTTGCAAAGACATTAACATTTGAGCTACTCTGGTCTAGAGTCCAGGAAAGAGGAGTGAATGTGGTGAGAGGAGGGAGTGCGGCTCATCTGGAAAGTCAGAGCTGATGGGTGTGGTGCTGTCACCATTTGGAAATCTCTGTGAGAAAAAGCAGGGAGCCTGCCTCAGGCCAGTCTTCACTCCAGCGTCTAGGAATGCAGAGGGCCTGCTGATCCAGATCGAGAGCACCATGGACATGGTTGCTGTGTGGTGAGTGGCTTGCTCTGTGTCAGGTGGGGGCTAAGTACCTTGTAGAAGTGACCTCATTCAATCCTCTAACAGCCTTACAAGTTGGGAATTGTTCCCATTTTTTTTTTTTTTTTTTTTTGAGACAGGGTCTCACTTTGTAGTTCAGGCTGGCCCTGAACTCACTTTGTAGCCCAGGATAGCCTTGAACTTGCAGCAATCCTCCTGCCTCTGCCACCCAAGTGCTGGGATTACAGGACTGAGCACCACACCCGACATTGCAGTATATTGTAGCTGGGATCAAACTCAGGATCTTGCACTTGCTAGGCAGGCACCAGAACCACTGAGCTAAATCCCTAGCCCTATTGTCCTTATTTTGCAGAGAGGTTTACTCAACTAAGTACAGAGAGGCCAAGGTTCACTTGGCACCGAAGCCCATGCCTTTTTGTTGTGCCCTATTGGTGTCTTTGCATGGCAGGGATGTGATAAGCAGGAGAGGCAGAGGATTGAAAAGGATAAAGAAGCCTAAAATAGATGCAGGCAGGGATGGGATGGGGCTAGAGCGGTCTCTGGGAGAGTGCTGCACCAGGGCAGGTAGCTGGTCTGCTGGTGAGTGGTGTCCATCTGCCCTGATGGACTTCTCCACAGGAACCTGGCTGTTAAGGCAGTGGGGGAAGGATTCACTTGGAGCCTGGTACTCCGACCAATGGCTGGAAGGGAGAGGTAGGAGAGCAGGACTCGACCAACAACGAACAACTGGGTGCAATGTGTTGAAGTGATAAAAACTCACAGGACCGGCACAGAACACGGGGTCTAAAATGATTCTAGGACTTCTGAGCAATGTGCAGGAACCAATCAGAAAGCAGTATATTCAGTCCCTCGTTTGAGTCTGGTATGTTTGCAGGACTAAACGGAAAAATGCTCTTTGCATTTCTTCACTTCCATCTGGTGGGCAGCCATGTGAATCTTTTGATAGGCCAGTTTACATCTGGGTCCTGGCCAAGTAAGTTCTTGATAGAACAACTTATTCTTATCCACATGAAGGAGAAGCCAAGCCAGGAATTTCAAATATAAAGACCTTTTCCCTCATCCCTGGGACAGCTCTGAGTCAGGCCACTGACGTGCTCCTGTACAGCATACTTCTTTCTACCTGCAATACATGCATGCCCTTGTACCTTTTCTGTGTGTGTTGTCTAATTCTTCACCAGGACACCAATCCCCTGGAAAGAATTCTCTAGGACCCACCATCCAGTAACAGATGGCCTGAGGTATTTGTCAGGGCTGAAAATATCAAGGTGAGGTCCATCTGTGCCAATATGACCTTAAATACCCAGTGGGTATTGGAGCTCCGAGCCAGCCAGCTGGATTGTGCTCAGTCACCGAAGGGTGACAGGAGACTGTTTTGGGAGCTCCAGGAAAGTAATGGCAGGGCAAGGTTAACAGACACAGTGTCTAGACTGCTCATGAGATTTGGAGGTTAGTTTGGAGTGGCTGAGGGGACCTGGCGGATGGAGAGCAGGTCACTCCTTCCCTGTTACCGTGTCACCTGCTGTGTTGGGCCTTCGTCCTCACTACTCTGCATGAGCCTCTTCCTGGCCTCAGGCCAGCTCCCTGCAGAGGTACCCACCCACTGGGCACAATCCTTGGCAAGACAGAGCACGAGATGTCTGTAAAGAGAGAAGACAGGCATCCATCTGTGTTGCGTCCTGTCCTACCCAAGAAGTCCCACAGGAAGACCCAAGTACTGCAGACTTTCTTTCACAAGGCCTCGAGCTTGTCTCTCACACACGATCTCTTCCTCTCCAAACCTGCCCCACATCAGCTGAGGTAGGCTTGGCTCTGTAGTACCCAGGGTACAGTTTCTTTCATAGCTGCTTCATGATGGGGTGTGGTCAGTGTGTCAGACTCTGTCTTAGTCATTTTGTCTGTTGCTGGGACAGAATATCTGACACCTACAACTTAATGGAGGAAAGGCATATTTTGGCTCATGTTTCCAGTCCATGGCTGGCTAGCTCCAAGGCAGACTAGAAGGGCCAGGAAGGAGGACAGCTCATCCCACTGCCAAATGGAACTAAAATTAGATTTTTTTTTCTTTTAAAAAATAAGCAATTTCTCCAAATTTCTTCCTGATGAACAAATAACCAATCAGCACTGAGCTCTTCAGAGGAGTAATACACTAACGAGGACAGTGCAGTCACCTTCCAAAAGCCCAGCCTCAAGACACACAAGCCATGTGGAGAACATTTGAGATCTAAACCACAACAGACACTTTTTCTCCCTACCCGGGGCCTCCTCTGCGCCAGCCGTTGTTCTACACACAGGAGATGGGGCCACAAGCAAAGATTTCTGCCTTTAAGGAGATTACAAACAGTGGGGAAAGATACCATATGCAATAAGGCTAATGGATAAGTGCAGTATGTCCTTAGTTAGAGAGCAATAAAGATTATTTTGTAAAAACAAAATAAATAGTAGGGCACATCATAATAGCTAGCGCTACTGTTGGGAAGGTCCCCAGTTCTGCCCTGCCTCTTTCCATTCAAGAGGTAACACAACCCCAGCTTGCACACACCCCCACCTGGCAGGGCCTGGCCTGGCCGGGCCTGTGATCTTCCCTGGACTCATGGGGCTGAGCAAAGCAGGGAGCACGTGTCCCACAGGCTGATGCACTGCTTCCTGGTAGCTTCCTGGTGCTCATGCAGTTTGTAGGGAGGGGCGGCTTCTTCTGAGCCCACTTATCCTCACTCTGGGTCCCTGAGAGCCGGCCCAGAAACACTGATGCTAAAAACAGCACAGCTTAGACTTTCTAAGAACAACTCTTGGGCCTGGGGGTGAGGAGATTAAAACACTGATTTATGAAATGTACACTGGGATTGAGGTCTACACGGGAGGGAGACCCTTGCTTCACTCTGCATACCCTCTGCAGCCCAGCAAAATAAATCCATAAGCCCTTGCTCAAAGCTGCAGGGAAGGAGGACTTGACATCCCATAAAGAAGCAGTGGTACGTGGAAATGAACTCTGTGATGCCCCTGTTTGCTGTTTTCAGAGATTTATAAAATGGCATTGCCAGCCTCTCTTGCATGCTGTCTTTTATCTATTTTAGTGGATGCAGCAGTAGGAAGCTTTTGAATTCTCCTGTCTTGTCCTCTCCCATTTTGAGGATTGCAGTCTTCAAGGAAAAGTACTGAACTACTCTTGATCCAACTTCCAATCTGTATAATTCCCAGAGATCCCACTGTTCCCAACACACCTATTTTGTGTAAGTTTTTTCTGTATACTTTTCCTGTGAAGTTAGCTGCAATAAACATTGTTCTAGAAGGATATTGTTGGGAGTTTGATTTTGCTAAATGACTCTGGGCCTTGCCCCTTAAAAAGAATAAATGCATTACAAAGCTTAATAATTTAAGACATAACCACTTGTTGATAGAATCTTTATTGAAACAAGTTACTCCAATCATGGGTTAAACATATTGCTTCTATATGAGTTATGTAAGTAATTTTGAAGCAGTGTTTTTAATTAGCCAAGACTCTGCTTCATAAGGATGTAGGTGGTGCCCTTCCAGTTGCCTAGAGGGCTGACCTGCTAATTCTATCCATGGAAGAACATAGTTTGTTTGTAGTCCTGATGAATTTGCCACACTCTTAGCTCGGGTTAATCTGTGACCTGACATGGGAGTTAGTAAAGCACAAGTTACACTCATCTGGACGCTCAGCCTGGAGGTGACATTTTGGGCCTCCCAGATCCATAGCTACTTAGTTCCAAGACTGGTCTCTTTTCTGTGATCATATAGCACTGAGAAGGTATATTTTCAGCTCTATCTCCATGTACTGAGAAATACCCACTAGCTCCATGTTATAATAATTTAAATCAAGAATGACCCCCAAGTATGTTACTATTTAGATCTAAAATGGACCCCAAAGCCTCATGTGTTTGGATGCTGAGGGAATGATGGGAGCTCCACAGTTGACTTGTAAGAAGGTACTTAGAGACCAATGGGGGGCAGGACCTGGAAGGCCTCTTCCTGAGTCCTCCTGCCGACTCTTCTGCTGTGCCTTCCTGCCAGAGCTGCCTCACTTTGGACTGAAAACATGAAGCAAAATAAACCTCTCTTCTTTTAAGTTGAAGCTGTTAGGTGTTGGGTCTCAAGGAGGAAAGAGTGACTGAGGCACTCCATACCACATACACTGCTCATTAATTAGAACACATATTTCAGAACAGAATATGCAATTCAGATTTTATTACTAGATTTGCAATTCAGATGCAATTCAGATTTTACCCACTACTCAAATGCACAATCCTCAAGACTGATGAGTTTTGCAGCTGTTTAAACATAGAAAAGTAGCATTTAAAAATTCTCAACTGATAAAAATTATTGTACTGTTTATTTTCCTTAGGTATGCCTTAGTGATAGCAAGTAAAAAATAATGAGCATATACATACTTCATGAAGAAAATGTGGTAGGAAGTAGGGAGAAAGCTCTTTTCAATTATTTTAGAGTGCTACACTAGCTGGGAAAGGAACACACATATAGCTATCTCACTTCTGCAACTCAAAACCACAGGAAGTTTTCATTTAGGGAGACCTTGATAAACATTAGGAGACACTCACCTAATAGAGGTCATTAATTTTGTCAAGCAGGTAGTCTCAGCCTCCCTTTCTGTGAATTAACCACTGTCAGCAATTCACCATCATGAATACAATAGAAATAAAAATTGTGCTGTAGATGTTCATTGCTTTGGTCTAACATCTCCATCCTTGTAGTGGGATAAGATGGTCCTCAGCCCAGCACAATGGCACACACCTGTAATCCTTGCATTGAGGGAGGCTGAGGCAGGATGATTCTAATTTCCATTCTAGTTGGGCAACTGAGTGAGAGCCTTTCTCAAAATAAAATATTTTTAAAGGGCCAGGAATGTAGCTCAGTGGTCGATTTCCCCTGGGTCCAGTCTTAGAGAGAGACAGAAAGACATTGGGGGGTAGGATAGGGAGGGAGAGAGAGCAAGAGCATATGAATGTATATGAATGTGAATCTCTGCTTTCCTGTAAGTTGCAGGTACCCACCCCAGGGTCTGGGAATGAGTATTCCTTCTCCTCTCACTTCCCCATACCAGCCTGGGCCAGGCTCTGCCCAACAATCACCTTTCTTCACTCACAGTTCTCAGCTCGGTGGTGGGCACTGGACCCAGATGGGCCTGGGGTCCCACAGGAGATTGGAAGGGGGTAGCCCTGCGTCATGTGGACAGAATTTGTGGGACAGGCTCAGAGCTGTCACTGGCCACAATATCAGCTGCTGGAGTTAGCAGCACTGAGTTACCAGGAGAAAGAAGCAGCTGCCTGCAGACATTGCTCACACCCCAAATTGTATTTTGGCCTCAGCTGGTTCAAGATGCGTTTCTAGCTCTTGACTCTAAATGAGTACCTTGCATAGTTCCTGCTCTTCTCACTAGTCCTCAGCAGTGACAGTCCTTGCTTATAGAGTAAGGGGCACACATGTGGGCACCTCTGCCAGGAATCCCTAAGCATCTGGGATGGGATCGGTCTGTCATGTGTAGGTCATTGAGCCACTGGCTTATTAGCTAATTAACATATGGTGGTCCCTGAAGAAACAACTATTTATATGGTGTATGTGTGTGTAAGTGTGTGTGTGTGAACACAGCATCTCATTATCTCAATATTAGCCAGAGGTGAAGCAAGATAAGTGTGCAAGGTTCCCTTGTGAGGCACTCCCTCCCCCTTCACGACGCTGACAGTGGCACTGGCGCTAGTGAGGAGGTGTGAGCCAGGAGCTCAGCGCACACGCGGGTGATTTCCCACCTACATCACAGGAAACATGAAAGAGCAATTCTTAATTACAACCAAATATTAGCTCTGGCCCCTGGGAACTCATCATCCCATCTCAAGGTCTATATTTATGAAAATTTAAGCAATGTCTTAAAACATGTTAATTTGTTCTTTGTTTATTTCTTTCCCTGGCAGATTAATTTATTCCAAGGGACTTTGGTTCTCAAGCGCTAATATATCGATTGGGCCCATGTACGACATAGCTAACAGCCTGGGGAGGAGATTTTGCTGGAGAACAAAAGTCTTTCTTGTAGTTTTCCTTAGGTAATTAACTTTTTACTGTGGGCCCTGGAATGCATCCAGTTTTCTCTGGATTTGCATCTCTGACTTTTAGATCAATGGTTCATTTCATGAGATTCTGGGAAAACTGAACAGATACACATGCATGCACACACACACACACACACACACACACACACACACACACACACACGCTCTTTGGGCCTGCATAAGCCAGGTTGGAGTGCCCTGGAACCACAAGGAAAGTTATGTGATTTTTTTTTTCCAACTGGGTTATGTCTTTCACAGGGCTTCTAGGTTGAGGACAATATTTAGACGGCAAAGAATCTGAGGCACTGGTTCTGGAGAAGCAACGGGGAGGGTTGGAAAATGCTGCACATCATTGCTGGAACAACTCTTGGTGACTTTTGTGCCAATCAGACTTTATAGTGCCACTGTTGAGTCAAAGTAAAGCTTACAAAGTCCCATTTTTAATGTCTATTAATCAATCCTTCCTTGTTTTTGCATCTATAACTGTATCAGGAAGTCTGTGGCATTTACATAATTGTAAATATCTATATCTTGTGGAAAGAGAAAGAACAGTAGTGACATTAGCCCAGAACCCATTATGCTCTGAACCCTAATATCTGTAACCAGAATTTCTCTCATGAAATTAACTTAGTGGAATAGAAAGCCCCTAAAATACTCTTCTCCCCAGACTTCAGGCACCTTATTAAGCACCCTTGGATTTTGTCTGTAGGCAGTTTTAGAAGTGTGTAAGTTCAAACCGAGCATCAAAAGCCTGTGACCTCTAAAGATATTTTGTGCCTTTTACAAATCTTATAAATCAGTAAACAAAGTAAATTTTTAGAATTCCTGATTTCTTTACTCTTTTGCATGAGCTTTATAAATTTAAAAAACTACACCATTACTTATAAAATTCTCAGTAGCAGTCAGATCGTCATGTAGATCTTCTTACAACATAATACTGTGTTTGTGACTAGGCTAAGTGGTGAAGGCTAGTTCTGTGTACTGCGAGGACACAAACCTGAAATGCTCACAGCCACGGGCAGAAGAGAGCGGTAGCTGTCCAGTTTGACTGTGGCACTATACACTCTGCTCCTTCCCACAAACTGCCTCTCAAGGCAGATTTGTATTCCAGCCTGCTGAACTCAGGAGTGAGTGGTTGTGTGATCTCCTTGGCCAGTGAGATGCAGCCTGTATGGGTGTGTATATATCTAGGTAGAAATGAGATTTTGCCACGTCTCCGCCATAGCCCTGGGTGAGGGTCTGGGTGACACCGCTCCATGAGGCTGGGTCCTGGAGTGAAGAAACTGGAGCACAGCCCTAGCTGGACCACAATGTATAGTAAGAGGGAGAGAGAGTTCTGTGGTTGTGAAGTGCTGAGTTGTGGGGACGGTTTGTTTCTCCTCATGGTCTAATCTATTCCCTACGATACAATAGCTTAAGCTAAATGTGAATACTTTGTTTATATACCAGTATTCACCTTAGAAATAATATTTTGGTAGGAACAAACTAGTAGCAACAATTCCATCTGATCTGCAATTGTGAAAAATATAAATTTATACTTAGGAGTGCTTTCCTTCCTAAACTATAATGACTTTCATCTGGAGAAATGACTTTTCATCTGAAATCTGGAGATATTAGCCACTTTGGCCTATGCCATAGGAATAATGAAGAGAGGAAAAAATATATAAATGTTTTAAGACATTTAAAAAATAATCATTTAGACTAGACAGAACACATGGGCTATTAATGGTTTATATAGCAAGCACAATGTTTAATTTATTCTTGAACAATGTTATTATATTTCATCTAAAAAATTCCTAAAGGTGCTTTCTTTCACACTTTATAATTCATGATCAATTAATTTTATCAGTTTCAGATGATATAATTGCTTTTATTTGGGGGTCAGCTTCCCCTGGACCTGAATCACAAACTCAGACAATGTGGCCAGAGTCCTTCCCAAGGACTGCTACTCCTGAGAAAGGTGTGTCTGGGGACAGGGAAGTAGAGATGTTAAGGCAAAGGCATAAACTAACATTTGATTATTAAGGTTTGGATGTCGGTTCTTAAAGATTGTGTCTTTCATCCTATGTCCCCTGGGGAGTTGTTGAGGCTTCTAATCAGAACAATGAGCAGTAGAAATTGGCAGTGGCAGTTGAGCAAGAGAAGAGGGGTACAAAGAAGAGAACCAAAAGGGCAGTTACCAAGGTCCGGGCTGAGGCGCAGTGAGAAGAGCAGAACAAGGAGTGGGCTGAGTTTTTTTCTGCTATAGCACCCTATTAACTTGAAGTGATATACTTCGTATTTAAAATCTTGTTATAAAAGAAGCACAAATTCAAAGTAAAAGGCTAATCCATTAAAAGTGCATCACAATGAGCCATTAAATATATATAAACACAGAAGCGATTGTGTCCAGAATTCCCTACTGTTTACATTCAGTGGCCTCTTCCCATACTCCAAAGGTGCCTTCAGGGAGCTATACTGTGGTAAAGTGGCCGGGAGCCCTTCAAAGCGAGGAATAAGCCACGACGATGGTCCCTTGAGGACATTAATACTGAGTGGTGGTAAACTCTACATAGTTTAGCAATAAATATTTCAAGAATAATTAAATCTAAATATTAGAAACAGTTTAAAGAATGATAAGAGGGCTGGAGCTACACTTGGCGGGGAGAATACTTGCCTAATGTATGTCTGCGTCAGTCCAGTCCTGAGCCATTCAAAAACAAAACAAAAGAATGATAAAAAGAAACATGGTTGAATATATAATACTGAGGGTAGGACAGACAGTCCTAAGGATGAGACCAAAATAATGAACTGAGTACATTAGGATGAAAACAAGACAAAAACACCCATTTACCAGTAAGAACAAGCTAACTACAAAAACGAATCTCAGCAAAATGAAAAGGTAAGTGATAAAGTAGAAAAAAAATACTGGTAGCAGCCACATTTAACGACAGACCAGTATCCCTAATATGTAAAAGGCTTACATATCTCTGAGAGAGATTTCCTACCCAGCATTCTCTTTGAGAGAATAAAGAAGACAGATATGCCTTGGAATTCCTCTTTCCAGACACAGCTGCCTGGTGTAAGGCTGAAGGAGGAATTCGTCTTAATTGCATTCTGCACCTTAGCTTGATCTAGACCTTCTCATAGGGGCTGAGGAGACAGGATGACTGTGACAGGTCCAGAGAGGAGGGTGTGTCTTGTAGAGTGACATGAAGACAGGATATGTAAAACATGGGAGACAATGAACAGAGAAATCCAACAGCTATGTTTTAAAAACACAGAGTACTCCAAGATGTAAAATCATCTAACACTCAGATGTAACAGGCACTTGAATAAATGTGACTAAATAGTGCAGAGGTACTACAGGGGGAAATAGGTCCCACCTTTAGTAATAATCACAACTGTAGTAAATTATGGCAATACAGGCTAACGGGTGCCAGGCTTAGCTTAGCTCTTGATGCAGGCAATTTCATTAATTTCTGCACCAATGCTGGATGATTTGTACTTTGATTCTCATTTTACAGATTCAGAAACTGATGTTCAGGGCTATTTAACTAAAGATCACATAATTAGGAAATCATGGGGTGACTAAAATTTGGATCATTAAACCCTACAGCCCACATTTCCACTACAGTTTCCTCACTGCGTGTGACTTAGCAGCCGGCCCAGACCACCAGTGGCCCTGATGGACCCATGCCTGGGACCTGCAGCCATGCGTAGGTGTCAGCAGAGAGGCTGCGGTTCTGATTTTCCATATGGGATGTCTAGATTCTCCAAGCGCCCTGGAGCATCAGGCTATGCTACAAGGCTCAGAGATTGTGAAAGGAAGACCTGCCACAAATTAAATGATCTTTCAGCCTTCTGATCACTCTGATTCTACTTTCCAGGGACCCGATTGCACTATGTTTATTCAGATGGAAGCAGGCCACAGGGCCAAGCACTGTGCATTGGGGGGATGTATTTGTGAGGCTCTTTGATGTCACGTGCATCCTAGGAACACTCGACTAAAACAGGGAGAGCTGCTTCATGTTTATGCCTCTAAATAGAACCATTTGAGTACACAGACTAAGAGACTTGGTCCAGGAGCACTGCGTTTTCTCCAGTAGAGTGATTCATTGTTAATGTCTTCATTTTGGATCCTGCAGTTGAATGTGAAACCATATGCTTTAAATTAAAAGCACACTAAACAAATCACAAGTTTCTCAAGATGGCACTTAAAGTCTGTTTTGGCATTTGCTGGTTGCCAAAGACCCATATGATCCTGTAATTCAACAACAAATATTTTGTGCAAAATCAATCATTTTAGCTGTCCCCAAATGCTACAATTATGGTGCTTAAATGCTCTGTTAAGAAATAGGTTGCACAACTAGACTCATTTAGGATTGTTTGTACCTTAGTCTAGTATCATCCCTCTATCTTTTTTTAGCCATCTTATTCCAATCCACTGCACAAGCTTGCAAAGCTTTTAGTTACGTGAGCAATAACAACTGAACAGAGCCAGAACTGTTGGCAGCAGAAGCACCAGTGATAGATCCTGTTGTATCTGTTTGGCCAGCAGATTCATTCACCTTGGGCTGATACCAGAATCAACTAGTGTTCTTGTTGCAATCATCAGAAACCAATTGAGATCATCTTGAGAAATAAAGGAATTCACTGTAGGGCAATTAGAGACTTAAAATTGGAAGCAAGGGGAAAAAAACAAAAAAACAAAAAAAACCCAGTTTGAATAATATGAAGGACCGGGGGGCAGGGAAGGCCAGCTGACCTAAATAGCTTGTCTACTGCTCTCCTTCAACTTCCTGAGTCCTCCATGGTCACCTCAGGTCTGGAAGGAGCCCTGACTTGGCAGAGTCTCGTTAAAGGGCTTGCTCCATGGCAACTCTGTGTTAGAAGAGAGGTGCTCGGCCCCTAGGTCCCACCTAGCAGTGCAGAGATCCTGATGGGAAACAGGGTTCCTGAGAGTCCAAAATCCTGGTGCCATAATCCTAAAATGGAGCCCCTTGCCCAGTCACATTTTCCCTTCCCTAGAAGAAAAGTGTACAGACAGGAAACCAATATGAGTGGGTCAAGAAGCGGTGACAGTGGCACCAGGCCCTAATCAGAGGCCGGTGGGCAGAAGGCCTATGGCTGGTGACTGAGGTGAGATCAGAGGCATCTCCACTGGTTATAGCATGAGGCTTTGCCTTCTATAAAATGCACCATTTCTCATCCCCTGGAAAGGGCCTCACCAGGCCCGGGGGTGGTGAGGTGTGTGGGGTAGTGGTGGCTGGGGGCAGGGGATGAAAAAAACTGAGAAACAGATGCTTATTCAAAAGAGTGTTCTTTCTTCTTATGAGCCCTGTGGGCAGGACAGAACATATAGTCAGAATTAAGGAATTTCATGGCCAAATCAAGTCCAATTAAGAATGTGTGGTAAAGCTTAGGTATGTGGAACAGTTAAAAACTTCGTTCTGCATGATGTATGTTGTACCTCGAGGCAGCCTAATGTAGGTAAAAGCCAGCTTGTGTAACGAGAAGGCAGAGGGGCTGGAAATGGTGAATATCAGGAGAAAGATCCCCTAGGAAGGGAGATGCGCGGGCCTGGGAGCCGGAAGGACAGCTTCGTAAGGGTGCGTGCAGCGATGCCTCTTAGGACATGAGGGACAGTGTGGAAATTCCGGGGTTGTCTGCAGTACTCCAACAAGCTCAGCCAGAATGACCAAGAGGCTCATTGGAACTTCCCATTTCTGTCCTTCTGACTGGGAAATGACTCCCTCAGTGCAACGGCATTGACAGGGTCAGTATGCTGGTGGGTTCAGACCTGCTGGCAGCCTTTGCTATAATTGATAAAGTTAGAAAGTTAATTTTACTAAATAAATTATACCCTTAAGAGAAGATGCACATTTCAAAGTACTGTACCCATCAGAGAAAAGAATAAAAAGTGTTGTTAAGCATGAGAAAAGGTTAGAACCACCAGGATTCAGACATCGTGACTGCAAAAGGCCTCTGTGTGGGAGTAGCCAATTTGGAACTGCAGATCCATGAGCAACAGGACCACAGAAGCTCCCCTCGTTAACTGGACTAAATGAGGAGGGGACAGGGACTGATGGGGTAAGAATGAGGAGGGAAGTTTGGAAGCCCTGCTGGTACCCTCCTTGAGTTGGGGTTCGGGGTATCTGGGAACACCCCTAAAGCACTTAGTAAATTAGTAAACAAGCAGCTCAGCAACACAATTAGGAGGCAGCAGACGTGCAAGTGTGAGAGTGGCTTCTACCTCACAACTTGATCATGCCTGCCTGAAGTCATACCACACAACATATCTCTTTTGTGGCCACGATATTCTGCACAGCCCTCCGGCTACCTTTACTTAAAGCACTAGCAAACGAACTGCGATTATATTTGAACATGTGGGAGACGGTCCTGAATGATTGGCAGGATCTCTGCTCCTCACCACAACCTCAAAATAGTGCTTACTGTTTCTGTTTTACAGAGATTGAAACTTAGGTTCTGGAAGGATCAGTGACTTGACTGGACCCCTGGGCAGTCACCATCAGAGGCTGGAGCTTTCTGGGTCTAGCGCAGCCAGTGAAGACTGAATCATCACGGCCTGTGCCCTTGACCATCCGGGAAGTAGACAAAAGGTGACTGATAAAGGGGACAGGGCACAGTTTAGCCTGTTCCACCCACTAAGCTTTACCACACATGCCTAACTGCCAGCACGAGGCAGGTGGGAATGGGACTGATGCCCAAGATCCAGGTCTTGGCGTGTGACACACCTGCTACTGGTTAATGTGAGGGCACTGCTCAGGATCTCTCAATCTTAGGGCAAAGAATTTGCAGCACAAAATTAGCCATCTTGTTGTTTATTCCTCCAAATTCTTGGTGGAATCCCCATTTGCCACTTAAAATGTTAGAACAGAAACCATCTCAAAAATTTTTTTTAAATCAACACAGGCAACATTGGTGTATGTGACAGCATACTTCAGAAGGTTTGGCTTCCTGTACTCTTGGGACTTCAAGCCTATAGCCTCGAATCTCATGCTCCTGCTGTGCCTGAAGGCCACTGTGTTCCACCTCTCACTCTGCTGCCCCTCACTCCTCAGCTGTGGAGAAGGTGCTGTGCAGGGCAGAGTAGGGGTGAGTGTGTAATGTGGGGGTGAGAGAGAGAGCCAGTCACAGGAGCTAGAGGGGTAAATGCTTTGGAAGAGCAGCCTGGGTCAATACCTCAAGTTTTGGCCAGGGTCCAGTGTGATTTTCCTGAGCCTCATCAGAGCCCATGAAATATGTATGTTTGGGGACAATTTCCCAGTGGAAGGAAGGCAACAAAAGAAACAGAAGACAAGATAGTGTTGGTGACAAGGTCGCAGTGACCAGAGAATGCACCAAATCAAGAGAGCTCTAAGAAGCAACATGGATTCTCAGTAGAAAATGGTTAGATGTTTCATGATACAGGAAAATCTTGCAGATGTTTCTGCCTAATGACTAACAGGGAACACATCAGAGGGAGCTGGAAACAAGACAGTGGAGAGCCGACGCTGCGTCATGTTCAACAGTATGGAGCTCATTTATTTTAAGATGTACAGTTCGCTTTTAATTACTTATGATACTTCACAGCATACTGTAAGTGGATCCTGGTATGTTTTGTGCAAATAAGAACGTGTTAGGAATAGCAGCCCTCACTTGAAACAATGTTCTGCAGCTCTTAATGAAAGGTGAGGGGTCGGTGGAAGTCAGTACTCAGGGCTATTTGCTCAGAGATGTACCACCTCCAGGGCAGTATGAAGAGGTGTTGTGTGGTATGGAGTCAGCTGACTTAGATAATTGTTCCACCCAGGGTAAGCCCCTTGGGTTACTGCACCTCGGTTTTCTCACTGGAGATGGTGAGACTCTCCTGACAGCTTATGAAGCATGTAAACGGTCAGAGACATTCGCTGAGCACCAGCCATGGCTGTGTGAAGGCATGCGATCCCTGCCCTCGTAAATCCTAGGGTCTGCGAGGGAGACAAATGCAAGGAAAGGATATTCCAAAAGCACCCGGCACAGGGCCTGGTGCCCAGTAATCGCTCAATAAATGTGAACTGCCTTCCCTTTTCTTTTTCTGCTGATCCATTCACTCAGTGCTAATGAGCTGAGCATTTTGTGTCCCTCCAAAGTGCCTACATTAAAACCTAAAATACTCAAGGTGATTACATTAAGAAGCAGGGCCTTTGGGAGAGGACTGGGTTACAAAAATGAGATTAGCGTCCCCCTAAGAGGGCTTGACACTGTTTTCTGCATTCAGTCCCTTCTGCTATGTAAGGACACATAATAGAAACCACCATCTATTAAGAACGGATACTCACCAGGTACCACAGCAGTGAATCTGTCTTTATAAATTATCAAGTGTAGTATACTTTGTAATAGCAGGCTAGATGGACTGGGTCATTCATCTTAACTTACAAGTGACAGAACATCTCTTCATTTTTCTTCCTTTACTGAGGGGTCTGAAGAGACTGTAGTAGTTTTCTTTCCCTACTATTCTGCAAGTCTTTCATTCCTGGCCCTCTTTATTAGGGTATGGGGAATGGGCTCACGAACAGGAAACTCATTGTGGACTATCACTCAAACCCTGTGTCTTAGCATGGCAGTCCTATTATTATTGCCACAGGCCCTGTACCACCAGCCTCACTCCAATAGGAAGCATTTTAAGGGTAGATCTACTCCAGCCCTTTCTAAAGCATTCTTACAAAGCATCTCTATCCAGTGATTTTAAAATCTGGGGACATGAGGACCAAGGATTTAGCTCAGTGGTTCTGGTGCCTGTCTTGCAAGTGCAAGGACTCAGGTTCGATCCCAGGTAACCACATACAATACTGGGCGTGGAGACTCACGCCCAGCAGTAATTAGTACCACATACCATAGTGCCGGGCGTGGTGGCTCACACCTGTAATCCCAGCACTAGGGAGGCAGAGGCAGGAGGATTGCTGTGATGTGAGTTTGAGGCTGAGCTCAGGTCCACCCTGAACTACAAAGCGAGACCCTGTCTCAAAAAAACCTGAAAAAAAAAAAAAACTTAAAAATCTGGGGACATGAGTCAGTGGTAGAGTATTTTCAAGGTATGTGAGGGGTCTAAGGTTCAATCCACAGAACCTAAAATAATAATATTAAAAGTGACTGTACCATACACATAAGAGAATTGTGTGGGCTTTGGTGAATACAGATTTGGTTGGAATCTCAGCACTAAGCTGAGAGGTTAAGGCAAATGATTTAACCTCTCTGTATCTCTTTCTCTTCCTTTGTGATTAGTAAGAAACCTCTTTCAACAGGGATGTAGTGAGGACTGAGCAAGAAAATATACAAGGGATGCTTGGTAGGCGCGGGTGTTTAGTAAATACACAAGACCACCTTCAATTGAGATATGACTGCATGCTAAATGCAAAATGGGAGCTGGGAGGAACTTCTGTTGGAAAACGAAGCATCTGCAGCTGACTCTAGATTTCTAGCATCAGGCCATATGTTTTCGATGAATTCAACAAATAGTACTGAAGCATTATTACTTTTCTAGGTGTGTTACTTTTCTAGCAGAAGAGTGGGGAGGAGACCTGAGGAAAGTTGGCCGGCAGGATGGGAATGTCGCTCAATGTTAGAGCCCTGTCCTAGCAGGCAGGAGGCGTCAGCTCAATACCAGAACCAAAATAAAAAGGGTTAATCACCAAGTGTGGTGGCTTTAGGCTAAGTGCATACTAAGCTTTAGTTCCTTACCTGCATAAAAAAAGAAGTTGGAATTAGATGGTTTGTCAGACTCATTTTTAATTCTACAGTCCTATGATTTGAGGGCTCAAAAATCTATGAAAGAATTTGACTGAAAAGAAAAACAGTATCTTCGTCATGCTCTACCTTACTATAATTTCCCATAGCAGGCCTACCGACTGGCCATATTAGTCACCTTTTGTGGTTACCAACCTCACGTTTTCATAGATGATCTCTTTTGTCCACTGAAATGTGAAAAGATGTAATTTATAACCCTGACATCACTTTGATTTCTTTTAATTTTGATCTCAGAGAAAGTATTTTGAACTTATTTAGCACGATCATGAGAAATACTAGCTCTCTGTACCTTTGACGCAGAGACCCATGAGGTCTGGACCTTGTGGGAATGAGATGAGCCTTTGTGAAGGTCTAAACTTACAGGCGCATATTGATATTGCACAAGCCCTTAAATCCACAGGAGTCCCTGGTGCTCAGAGGAGAGCAATCAAAAAACTAAATTAATAACTACACAAATAGATTTTCCTAAGGAAAGGAAAAAATTATCTATGCCTGAGGCTACAGGGGAAAAAAAGTTCCAAGTAGGTAGGAAAAAATAATAAAATATACAAAGGTGAACTTTGATAATATTCACTTTTAAATGTGAGAACAAGTGCAGAATTGTGACTTTTTCCTTCACTAGCCCATATACCAATATGTGTGTATGCATGCTGTGTGTGTTCATGTGTATGGCTCTATATAAACACCCACATCTTTCTAATTATTACTAAACTCACAAAGGAAAGTGGAAGTGAAGAAAATTTGAATATATACATAAATATATGTACATATTTGTATGCATATGTATATATATTATTACTTTTTTCCCTTTGAGTGCTTTGTAAATTGATTGTGATAAAGAATATTAACTACAGAAAGTGACAATGTAGCTATATTTCAATCAAGCAACCATAGATATACTATACATCTTCTCTGGTTTTGTGTTTGGGAGTAGTTGTTTTCTCTCACTTACCTATGTTAGTATGAAATATCAAAGCACTGTCAAAAACCGAGGTCAGGCGCACTTCGAAGGCAGACATGAGGGGTTATGTAGCCCAGTCAGAGTTTGCTGGTACTGCTTTTCTGTATCAGAAAGTGACCCTTTAGCAAAAACACTGAAATTCTCACTTTGTTGGCATCAGTCATTCTGGCCAAGAAGAAAAACTGATGCATCTATTTATTTAAAAAAGAAAATCCATCCAAACTCATTTTCAAAGCTTTTCTTCTAGTATAATATATATAAGCTATTAAATATTTAGGTAATCCCTGTCAAAGTGTAAGTTCCCAGGACAATTATAGTCTGCAAAGCTATCAAGACATTTGATTTTGACATCAAAATTAATTTCACAAAAATTTAGATTTAGTTTAAATCTGATTTAGATTTGATTTGGAGCTGTGGGCAATTAAAGTTCATGAACATACACACGCAGGAGGGTCTCCGGCGCCTGGTAAAGGCTTCAGGACCACTGAAACCAGTTTCTATCATGTGACCTGGACTCAGAGAGCAGATCCACTTTTTAATTAAGAACTTTTCATCTCACAGAAAATGAAACATAATGAGCAATTTCTTTGGGTCACGTATCTCTGTTACCAGAAAAAGAAAAGACATCAAAATTTTTCAGTAACATATATAAGAGGCACCATTTTTGCTTTTATGTAAAGTATCAATTCCACATGTAATTGCTAAATATTTTCTAAATCAAGAGCCCATGTGGTGAGCGGGTGCGCACAAAAAGATAATCAGAAAAATCTCAGCATTAAAATATAGTCTCCAAGTAAAAACACATAAATCACGTTGGGAGACCCAGGCTGCTGTGGAAAGTCTTGCTCTCGGCCCCGTGTTCCTGTTGAGTCTAGTTCGGGGAACTGGAGAATGGCTGGGCCTCTGAAGTTCTGGTCACAAAGGGAGGACAATCACAATCCAATGGCTACAAAACCAAAGCCAAAGCCAAATACAAGATAACACAGCGATGCACATTAACTTGCACTGCAGTCTTTACTAGGAAATTACTTTTATTCTACTTTTCAGTGCACTGCTTAGTAAACTCACTTCACCAAAATAGCCACTTTTCCCTTGAGGATAATAAAACCTTCTCTCTCCGGACCAACACTGTAAGCTCTTAAAATGATTTCCAACTCCAAGAGATGTGATTCTATTTGTTTACTTAGATCTGTGTTGATAGCCTATTGCTTCCACAATAGCTAGTCACCTAGAGTCTTGGTCTGTTTCCTGTTGCTACAACAAAATATCTGAGATCGTGTTATTTATAAACAATAGACGCTTATTTGGATCACAAGTAGATGCTTGGAAATCTAAGAGTATGGGGCCAGCATGTGCTCTGCACCAGGTGAAGGCCTTCTTGCTGCACATAATGTGGTACAAGGCACTGCACGATGACACAAGGCAATTGTGCTAGCTCAGGTCTCTCTTCCCGTTTCCCTAAAGCCACTAATGCCATTGTGAGAACCTCACCTTCATGACCTTATCTAATCACTTCCCAAAGGATCTACCTCAAATACCTCCAACATATAAATTAGGGGATTAAACTTCCAGCATATGAGCTTTTGGGGACATATAAAAACTACAGCAGCTATACTGTTCATTGCCCACAAACAGTTCCTTTGAGCTCTGGATGTTCATCTCACAGTGTCAAGGGGAAAGGGCCTGTACTCAGTGTGTCTCTGGGTCCACTTCTGGAAAGCCACACAGTGAAGGTGATTATACAAGGACTCACACTCTAACGTGTGCGGACAGAGGGGAGCAGACTGCTCACTCACACTGCTGTGTGCTGGGTTATCACAGACAAACTACGGTGGGAACAGAGATTCCTTTGGTCTTCTCATAAAAGTAAGACATGCTCGAGTGACTTCTGAAGCTTTTGTTGGCTCAGGGCACAAAGAACCCCTTAGAGTAAGAGATTATTCACCTGGGATGCATTAGTCAGGCTAGTAAGAACATTGCAACCTGAGGACAAGCTGGAATTTGTGTACACGGCTCTTCATCAGCCTTTGTTTTTGTGGAAGTCCCTCGAGTAGTGATTTTCAACACTGGCTGCACAGAGAGTCACCTGGAAAACCTTCAAATAATGCCAGCGGCCAGGCCACACCCCAGAACAATGCCATCCAAGTCTCTGGAGAAAGATCCAGGCAGATCAAAATTTTCTGAAGCCCTCAGTGATTTCAATGTGCAATTGAGGCTAAGAACCTCTGGTATCATAAAAGAAAAGTAGCAAGGGCTTAAGTCCTAGGCTATGAGAGCAGAAGGGTGGAAATGCCCTCAGGGAAGCTGACTTACCAAAAGTGTCCCAGATTTCTAAGGTAACTAACTGCCTAGTGACTACTGAAAACTTGGTTCAGTTTTGTTCCTCAGGGTCCAAATCAAAGGCAGACAGCCTAAAAATAACTCGGCAGCAGCTTACTTGGCTGATGGCAATGCTGGAGATTCTAAGTTGCCTGTTAAACTTATTGCCTTCTCCCTTTGAAAATTGTAACTATTACGAATCAAGTTACAGATCAATAAAAGGCCTGATTAATCATGTTAACAAGTGTGGAATGTCCAAATCAATATCCAATCCTAGTGAGTATTCCCTAGTACTCAGTGTAATCCTTTACCTAAAATCCAAGAAACACTTAATCGAGGGGCGGGGGAATCTACAAAAAATGGTCCAGACAGTTGATGAAAACTGTATTTCCTTAAAGGAATGACAAGAGATACATTTTCCACATTAATTCACATCAGCCCTTCATCTCCACAGGCTCATTTAATAAGAGTTATGCATAAATCATATGAGAGATCATTAAATCAACCAGTTCACAGTGCTGACTAATTGGTAAATAAATACTTTATGAAAATGGTGATGAGTATATAGATTCTGTGTTTCAAGAGGGAAAAAAGAAAAAAAAAACTTTATGGCTTTAGTACTGATACTCATACTTAATCTTGTTTTTATAATTTTATAAAATGATTTATAAAATATTTTATAATACTCTCCAATTTTTCAGAGGGTAATAAACTATACAAAGGAAAGCCTTACAGAAAGACCACAATACCAAATGAAAGTTTAAAATCAAACAAAAATTCAGATTCACTTAATTAGCCAGATGCTTGGCAGTATGTCCATGGGACATTCTGAATCTGGGCATTTCCATATTTTGGGTTTGATCCGTTAGCTTGGCACTGTGTGGATGTAACTGTAGACAGAGGAAAAGAAAGCACAAGAGGGTCGAGAGAGGACAAGGGCATCATATAGTTCTTTGCCAGGACACCTCACAAACAGAAGAAGTCTTACCAAGCTTGCTTTCCAAGGTTTCATTGTTTCTTCAAAGGTTACTAATAGCACAGTAAGATAGAAAACATGGTTTCTCTTATCCTAAGGCCTGAGGTTGGCAGGCTGTCACATAGACCAGCTGTGTGACTGAGGAGAGATGCTAAACTCTCCAAGCCTGTATCCTCATCAGGGACTAGTGACAATCGCTTGTTAAGATGTTGTCCTGATTAAATATGATATTGTGTAAAAAATCCACATAACCTGGATACAAGCACAGAGCAAACTGCTCAATAAATTATTATTGTTATTTACTGTGTATGATCAGTCTTACTACTGTCTTGATTTTCCTACAGTGAAATCTAATTCTAGCAGAAATAGATCCCCTCAAAGCAAAGGCTTGAGTTCATATACACATAGAGACCAAGGACCCAAGGCAAAATGAAAAATTAAAATAATTATTCTTCCAGCTTTGTCCTGTCATCAGCATCTCTCATGGAGATTTTGGATGTGGCAATGGGGAATGGTAAAGGCAAAAGTAGAAGTGGTGTCTAGATGCAGAAGCCTCAGCAAGAAGACTCAGCACAAAGGCCCCAGTTTGTACCTCATGACAGCAAATAAAGGGGACATATCTGTCTGGGGGGACCACAGATAGACTAGATCTGGTCTCTGCTCTTAAGAATGGATCGGTCTAGCAGGGGAAAGTGTCAGTCACTCACATACACACCAAGTTAGGCCAGTCAAGTTCCCTTGGGATGCAGGGCACAGACTTCTCAGTGTGGCAGTTGTCTAGGGACAGGAACAGCCATCTGGAGTGGCCAGGGACCTGGGCTAGTTTCTCTGTGGTCCAAGGGTGATGTCTCCAAGGCTGGCTGCTTCTTTTATACCCTCTGCAGTGAGCTATTATAGGAAGGGTCTATTGCTTAAGGAGAAGAGGCTCAGGAGGAGAGTCTTCAGAGAGTGAAAATGAAAGGAAAATATCATTGTTTCTCTTCCTGGGCTCCAAGAGATTAAAGCTACTATGGCAATTGTTTTTCTTAACAGAAGATGTAAATATTTAATGCCTTTTGCCAAGTATGAGGTTCATTATTCTGGGGGTACTTTTCTATAAAAAGAAAAACTTGAGAGAGGAAGAAAGTGGTACAGGAAGACAAATGGGGTAAAGCGAGGGAGTGGAAGTTTTAAGCAAAAGTGGTGGCATTGAGGGACACTGGGTCTCTTCCTGGGCTGTGGGGAGAGCAGGTACTTGCTGGGCATTTAACGAAGCTGCTTCTTAGCTGCCATCTTGGTGGCCGTGTAGTGTCCTCTTTCTAGGGATGTGAGGACCAAGCCTAGAAGTAAAGTTATCTTCCATCCAAAACCATGCTATTCCCCAAAGTCTGACTCAATCTTACACACATTTGCCCCAAATATTTTATTTTCTTTCCAGACACTAAAAAAGGTTTGATTAATCATGTTAATAAATGTGGAAGGTTCAAATCAATAGTTGTTATAATGAATTTCACCTCTACTCTCAAACTTTTCCATAAACTACTTTTTCTTTCTTCTTTCTTTCTTTTCTTTTCTTTTCTTTTCTTTTCTTTTCTTTTCTTTTCTTTTCTTTCTTCCTTCCTTTCTTTCTTTCTTGAGACAGGGTCTCGCATTGTAGTTCAGGCAGATCATGAACTCAGCCTTGAACTCAGCAATCCTCCTGCCTCTGCCTCCCAAGTGCTGAGATTACAGGTGTGAGCTACCACAACTGGCACTGTGGTATGTGGTACTGATTGCTGATGTGCATGAGTCACCACGTCCGGCATTGTGGTATGTGGTAACTGGGGATCGAACTCGGGCCCTTGCACTGGAACCACTGAGCTAAATCCCCAGCCTGTCAAACTACTTTTCTGAGTGACACTAAACCCAGAAGCTCTTATCCCTTTACTTTTTACTTCCTGGGAATTTTCTAGACCTACTGGCAGTGCTTTTTGGCCATTATGAACTTGAAACTGAATACATTCCCAGAACTACTTCTTTACAAAGTTATGTTGTAGTTAGGTAGTCTTTGCCCTGAAAATTTTTGATTTTGCTTCCTGCAAAATGGGTAGAAAGTACTTGCAGACAACATACTACATTCCAATCATTGGTCTATCTGATCACGGGGCATATTTTACATTATATCAATATGGTAAACCCCTTTTAGGTTATCTTCTGTCTGTTAGTAGTGACACAATTTTCAGCTCCTACTCAATGCATTTTTTTACAGCTGTGTTAAATTTGTCACAAGAGTCTTCTGCCTTTTAAAGATACTTAATATACACCATCACTAAAAGTATGATGGTATTATTTTACACATGATTGCTACTGTAAATTTTAGCTTTTATAGTAGATAGTAGGTTAAGGTGCTCAGCTAAAATTGTGAAGGTCATGACCCAGATTTGCACAGGATGCTACATTCAATCCCAAAGCCAAATGCAAGTTTGTCACAGCTGTCGAGGATTCCTCCTCAGCATCATTACCATCACACCTCCTCAGGGTCCCTGCATAATCGCAGGAGGGGCAGTGGGCCTGCAGCAGCAACACAGCCTCAAGGCTGGTCCTTCAGAGCTCTCCAGTTGGGCGCTGGCCACAGCAATAGAAAAGCAGTATTTGGGGCCGGGGATTTAGCTCAGTGGTTCCAGCGTCTGTTTTACAAGTGCAAGGACCCGGGTTCGATCCCCGGTAACCACATACCATACCTGGGCGTGGAGACTCACGCCCAGCAGCAACCAGTACCACATACCACAGTGCCGGGCGTGGTGGCTCACGCCTGTAATCCCAGAACTCGGGAGGCAGAAGCAGGAGGATTGCTGTGATGTGAGTTGGAGGCTGAGCTCAGGGCCAGCCTGAACCACAAAGCGGGACCCTGTCTCAAAAAATAAAAAAAAAAAAAAAGAAAAGCAGTATTTGGAGTCTCCAAAATGATGATTGGAATCACTCGACAGTCATTCAGGGAGCCTGACAATGATTTTTTGCCAGGCCAAACTTCGGTCGAGCTTCTGATCCTTCCCACAGACCCAATGGTGCACTTCCTTATACAATCCAATTTTAGGCCAAGAATCTTGCTAAGTCAGTTTCTGAAACACCCATCCTTGATATCTTTCATCCTTAATATCCACTCGGGTTCCTCATCCTCCACCTCCCTGTAGGTGACGTCGGATCACCACAGTTTATCTTCACCAAGAGTAAGTTAAGTGGGTGAGATATTCTTTTCTTGCAAGGACATAAACTATTTCCAATTTAAACCACAAATTTATGGCAACAATTCATCCTTCTTTCTCTGTAATATGATGAACAAATCCCAAAATTTATTTGAAAGGTTAGAAGGCAAGAACATTTAAGAAAATTTGAAGGACACTAAATATATGGAGGGGGATAGGCCTTGACATCCAGATAGCAACATTTATTATAAAGCTGTTATAATCAAGGCATCGGCACAGAAACAGACAGACTGGAAGAACAGAATAAAAATCCAGTAACAGACTAGGAGCCTTTCTCTATGTGGTAGGCAGAATAAGACCCCCACTGCTACTCCCCAAAGACACCCATACCCTAACCCTCTGAATGTATAAGGGGCCGGCTTACACTGCCAGGGACGGTTGAAGTTGAAGTAGACTTAAGGTTGCATATTAGATGACCTGACCTTAGAATACAGACATTAGCTTCAGCTAGCCAAGTGGGCCCAATGGAAAATAACAAGGACCCGAAAAGTGGAAATGGAGTCTGGGTGGTGGTTATTCTTGGTGAAGATTACATACCTGTGATCCTACTTACTACTTACTCAGAAGGCTGAGGCAGGAGAATCACAAATTTAAGCATAGTCTTGGCAATTTAAAGAGACTGGGTCTCAAATGTTAAAAGGACTGGGAAAGTAGCTCAGTGCTCTGTGGGTTCAAGCCTCAGTAACATATATACCCTCCCTCCCACACACACACACACCGTGGGAGGCAAAGATCAGTGTCAGAAAGAAAGCACTGTGAGGTTTGGCTAGTACTGCTGGTTTTGAAGATAGAGTCAAGTGAACACGAGTAATGAGGCATCTAGAAATGAAAATGGAAAACACAAAAGTGAGTCACATCCTAGTGCTTCTAGAAGGAACTCAGTCTGGAAAACACCTTGATTTTAGTCCTCTGGGACCCACTTCAGATTTCTAACCTCAAGAGCTATTAGACAGGGCTGGAAGTATGGATCAGCAATAGAGCATATACCTATATAATGTATATATTACCTAAATATTTACTGTTATATAATAATATAATGGTACTTATTGATATAGTGTATAAAATCACATATTTTATAATATACATATTATATTAAATTACATATTAAAGTACATATTTAACATATAAAATAATAAATTTGTGTCACTTTCAGCTACTGAGTTGGTGGACATTTGTTACAGCAGCAACAGGAAATGAGAACAGTGTATCACAGGAATAGTTTAGGAATCAGTACGGAAAAGGAGAAAAAGTAGAGTGGGTGACTGGTTAACCACAGAGAAAGAAGGAAAATTAGGTCCCCTCCACATTTCATATAGAAAAATAAATTTGAGGTGGAGATCGTGCCTATGTATGAAAAACAAACTATTACAACTTTTAAAAGATACTTTACTATCTTTATAAGCTTAGGGAGGAAAATTTCTTAAACAAGGCATGTAATACATGAGCTATGAAGAAATGGATAAAACTACATTAAAATAATCTGTTCAATAAAAAGGTACCACATATAAATATAGAATATAGACTTGGAAAATACACTAGCAATGCATATCACCCAAAAACTATTAATAGCCATAACACTGAAATAATGCTACAAACAAGATAGTATTACTAATGATTGGCTATATCTTTTTAATATCACTTTTTCTTACAATTGTTAGCTGGATTATTTTTTCACTCTTAACTTTGTGACATATTTTGCTACAGAAAGCAAAAAAGAGTCCCAGCTTTCCTCTAGAATGATTAAGCAAGAAATATAAGAGGGAAATAGTATTTTACAAAAGATGTTTTTGAGCTGGGGAGTTAGCTCAGTGGTTCTGCTGCCTGCCTCACAAGTGCAAGGTACTGAGTTCAGTCCCCAGTAGAAGGAAGGAAAGAAGGAAGGAAGAAAAGACGTTTTTGGCATCACAAATTCTGCACTTCTTGCATTTGGGCAGAGCTCCAAAGGCATTCTGGGATGTGGTTCCCGAGCAAGATGTGGACCTGCCCTGCAAGGCTGCAAATGGGACTCAGAGGCAGGAGACATCTTATCTACCAAGAGCAGGTTCCCCTGGGGTGCTGGGAGGGTGTGGAGTGGTGTAGTAGCCTGAAGGTGACCCCAGGCTGAGAGGCCACCTCAGGGCTCCATCCCAGTGGAGATTGGTAAGGTGCCTCTCTACCAAACCCCCAACACTTCTGAGCCATAGAAAGAATGGGAGTAGTAAGAGATCATGAAGCCCAAGATTTCTTAACCTCAGACAAACTGGCTTCTACTTACAAAGCTACCGAAAGATAAATGCATATTCAGGATAATGCTTAGCTCAGGGACAAGAGAATATGGACAGGATTGGGACAGGGTAGCTTGGAGTTTCAAGATAAGAAAACCTGAAAGCAAAATAGCAAAATGTTAAAGAATTCTACATGGGTGGTTTCTGTATTATTTTTTCCTGGGTATTTAATATTTTATGTTTTAAAATATCAAAGCACTGACTACTGAGTTGGTAACTGACAGCAGATACTACCCAACCCTAGTCAAAAGATCATATCCAAAATATGTCGTGTACTGTTTTCAGATCACAGATCTTTACATTTTGTAAATCTAACTCTCCAGTTCTCCAGTCAGTCATATTTTAAAAATTTTTTCCAGTTACATAACCAAGAATATACTTTCATTGACTTTGTATGGATAGTTCTCTACGGAGAATCTCAACAAACATGCCGAGTAACCAAATCCAGTCCATACTTTTACTTTTCCCAGCCCTCAAGATTAATAAAAATGTGGATTTCTTAAAAACAGTAACTTGTTGATCTCATATTATGTAGAATTTTGGTAACAAAGTCATTTCTCTAAGAAACACAACCACTTCGGAGCTACTGCTGAAGACCCACGCTCGGCTGAACTTTCCAGGCTCCACATACATCACCACAGGCCAGGCACAACACAGATCCAGGGGTAGCTGCTCCCTCAGGCCACTGTGTCAACTCATTAAAGTTAGCTTTAGGCCAGAGATTCAGGTCAGTGGTTCTGGCACCTGCCTGGCAAGCTCAAGGTCCTAAGTTCAAACCCCGGTACCACCTATCACAATACCAGACACGGTGGCTCATGCCTGTAATCCCAGCACTCGGGAGGCAGAGGCAGGAGGATTGCTTGAGTTCAAGGCTAGCCTGGGCTATGTAGTGAGTTCAAGTCCAGCCTGAACTACAAAGCAAGACCCTGTTTCAAAAAAACTTTAAAAAAAAAGAGAAAGAAAAAGAAAAGTAAGTTTCACAGGAGAATAATGGGGAATATTGTAGTAATTAGTTCAGAGAAATGAGCACAAATTGTGACTAATTGTGACTAATATCTATATATTAATAGCCTAGGATATTTAATACATTTTAAACAAAATATGAATTATGCAAAATGCAAATTTTAGCAGTAATTAAGAGTGCTTACTGTGTTTACCTTAGGATGTTTTTGAAGTGTTTCACCAGAAAATGCACACTGAGTTTCAAATATCTATTCACTGGAAACTTTTGCTATTGGAACTAGTTTAGTATTTATTGAAAATAAAGTACTTCACAGAAGCTCATGGAGAGGGGAGACTTCTTATACCGTACACTAACTGTGTTTTAAAAGTCCAGGCCAACTCTTAACATTGCATTTTGGTAAAGTGGGTGTAGTCAGAATTAATACTCCTTACTGCTTTGGGGGGGGTGGTTCAAGCTGAAGATTAAACTAGGGGCCTTGTACACGCTACACAACATTTTACCTTGTGCCACATCCCCAGCTCACTTTGACTCTTTTTGTCTGCCTGAGCTCCTTCCCTCAAACAACCCTCCTGAGGTTTAAAGTCCCCAGGCTACAGCACCAAGAAGAGTTGGCTGCTGCTTCAGCCTGTGGGAACCCAGTTTCTCCTTTAGGCTGGCAGCTGTCTGTGTTTGGGGGAGCAACATGGCCCTCCTACTTCTCTCTAGTAAGTCCAGGAGGTTAACAGTGGGGGCCAATAAGATCCAATCAATGTGCTTGTTTATGCAGTCATGTTTAGAAAGAGTATATGCCTAACATTAAATTTATTTCCAAAGCAGTAAGGAGGAAAGGTGTACTAGTGTCACACACAAATGCCCACGTTTTCTGCATCCCCTGCAGTTCAGAACGTTTTGCAGTTTGAGCAAAATCTTTCCTCTTCACATTTAATATTTGGAAGTGCTTGAGGTTTGAGGAAAACACTTTCATTAAGTGTTTGATGTCGAGAAGGAGCTCCAGGCAGTGGAAAACGGCTTCGGATCACATCTTAGGAGCCCTTCAGGATGAGGGGAGAGGAGCTAATGAAATGTTTCCCTGTTTAACGTTACCTGCAGGAAAATGAGTCTTCTAAAATGTAACATATTCCATTTTAAATGCACAGTAATATTAAACACTACCCCAAAGCCATGATATTCTGAGGAGGTACAGGGACTCGCCATCTCCTCAGAGAAATTACTCTACTTGAAATCTTCATCCTATTCCTCATCAATGGAATTGCTGACTCATGGATTACTAGAATTTACTCAGAAGTCCAGGGACCAAAGAAACCTAATGTTCAAAATGAAGTAGCAAAAGAAAATGCAAATAAAAACAAGTGTTTTGTTTTTGAACACTAACCAGTTAGCCTGAATCTAGCTGTACACCGAACCTACATGGTCATCTGGTGCTTAACTGCAGAGAAGACACCAGATGTTGTCACAGAGCCTATGGGCCACGTGAATGGAAGCCACCTTCAGATCTGGTGCTGGAGAGGATGAAAGTTGAAGATAAAATATACTTTCAGGAAAGTGACAAATCAGACAATGGGACCACTCTGGGTTTTAAAAATTTCTTTTCATAATAATTCTTTTCCTGATACTGAGAACCAAATTTAGGACCTTGTGATTACAGGGAAAGCTTGCGCCACTGTGCTAAATTCCTAGACCTTCCATAATAATTTAAATAGCTTTATATGGAAATTTTACTCCTTGTCCCCACAACTTTTGAGTTCTATTAGACTGAAAGTCTTGGTAGTCAAGAAAGGAAGGGGAGTTTCCAGCAGGAGACACAACCACATTTCCACTTGAAGGAGAGGTCCATGCTTGGCTTAGACAGGTGCTCTGCACCTACGTCTTGTAGCACACTAAGTGATACTGAGAGGCCAAAGAACACCTGCCTCTGTGCGAAGAAACCAGACTTAAATGCTAAGCGAAGCCTATCCCATCCCTGCTCAATGTAGTGACTCTCTGGCCCTCTGCCAACATGAACAGTACCAAGCACAGAGGCAGATCACAAGACCAATCCTATGACCCGATGTAACACACCGATCAGTAACAGCCAACTCTATAGCACACCTCTGTCTTTGCCCCTATACTATCTCCAGAAAAAGCCAGTGTTGACAATAATAAAGTGGAAGTATTCCTGGAAACCTTCCCCAGAGTCTGCTTGGTGGCTCTGTAACCTCACTTTCTTAGCCTCAAGCCAAAACTCATTTCTTCAACAACCTTGACACCTACTGAACTTGAAGAAGAGACTGCTTCTTGGCATTTTGGGCTTTTCCTGCTACTGAGCCAACAAGCAAAGAAAGTAATTACCCTGAGAAGTGTGTTGATCTCTATTGAGTAAGAGCTGGAACTACACAGGGCAATGAAGAGGAGTATATTGGGCTTGGACTACGATTGGGGCTCAGGGCTGAGTGTTGACCAGAGTGCATGAGGCTCTGGGCTCTAGTTCCAGCACGGCAGAAAAATAAAAAAAGAGAAACAATCTGGGTCCCTCTCACACCTGTGTGCTCAACAGTGAAAGACAAGGAAAAATCACAAGTAGAAATATACAGAACCACTGAAGAGTCTTAGGAGGAGCCCAAGGGGAGCTAGGGAAGGAGTAACATGCCGCTTCCTGCTTAAGTCTGTCTATCAGCAGGACAACAGCAATGAGTTCCAGCTTCAATGTCTCCAGGCTACTACAACCAGCCTCTCTTATCCCTTCAGATTCCAGCACCAGCTAGAAAATGATCCTGCTTAGAATCCAGGTTTCAGTTTTATGAGGCTCCATGTCTATGCCTAAATTCCTCCGAATAATCACATCTTTCTTTTGCTCCTCAGCCTTTAGGAAGGCAGGTGCTTCATGAAATTAGTTATGTCTGAGACACTGCTACATCTTCCTATTGCCTATTCAATTCTCTAGTATGATTTACAATTACAGACTGGTTCAATTTTCTGTTAAAAATTGGCATGATTTTAGTCTCTTGATTGGGTCTTGACTGATAAAATGGACACTGTTGCTTTCCCATTACTCATCCTACCCCTTCCTTGCCGCATGGCAGTCATGTGGAGACTGACCCCACCCTCAGCTCTAAGGATGGGACCTGACAGGTCTAGGCTATAGTAACTCTATTTTATTCCTTATGAAAATCCTCACAGTGATTGGTTAACATAACGTAGGCATCAGCCAATTATCTCAAGGCATTATTTTGACCAACAGGGCTTAATGAGAGGTAATCAGTTGTAGGAAATGGAGATTCCATCTCCAGGTGACCAGGAATTTTTTGTTTGTTTTTATTTCTTTTTTAGATATAAAGCCTAGAACAACTGCAACCACCTACGCGCCACAAGGGGAACTAAACTGAGGGTAAATCTAAGCTTTGCAGAATGACGGAGTTGAGGTGATTGTAAAGGACAGAGCCTGAAGTCCTGATGAAGTCATGCCTCATGTACTCAGGACATTATAATTAAGTGAGTCAGTAAATCTTCTTTATTGTTTTAACTAGTTTAAGTTAGGTGTGCAATGGCTTGCCAGCAAAGCCTTAAAGTAAAGTCAACGTGTTACTGAACTTATGTGTAATTATAAAGGATTGCACACTCTTATATGAAAAGACAGTGTTTTACACATACAGAGCCTGCAGGGTTCAGGACATGCTATTCCAAAATATGGCATTGTGGCATTTGAGAAGGGCAGAAGTGGGAAGGTCTCTGACTTTTGCCCTTCTCTCTTGAAGCAAAACATAGAGAATTCCCTGGCCGTCCCCTGAAACAGATGTATTCTCTGTACTCAGAGAAAACGCACCAAAGACACAAAGGTATGGAGAAGAATTTTAAAAAACAGCTCTTAAGGGTCAGGGATTTAAAGGGGTACCGTACCTACCTTGGAAGCACAGGGCCCAAGTTTGATCCCCAGTACCACAAAAAATAGTATATCGTTATATAGTTCAGGCTGGCCCTCAACTCATTATGTAGCCCAGGTCAGCCTTGAACTCACAGCAATCCTCCTGCCTCAGGCTCCCAAGTGCTAGAATTACAGGTGAGTGACACCACACGCGGAAATCCCAATTACTTTTATCTTGAGACTTAGTCTTGCTAAATTGTCCAGGCTGAGTCACTGTGATTACAAACATGTACCACCAAGCCAGCTAGTACAGTATTTAAATTTTAGTTTCCTCTTTTCTTTGTGTAAAAGAAAGCATTGGACCATACATCTAAAGACCTTTCCAGCCAAGCTATCTTGCTAAACTATCTCAGTTTACTATTTTGAAATCACACCCCTCTGTCCAATCATGCTTCTCTGCAACTGTCTATTTCTTTGTCAGGCTTAGCATAAAGCTACACGGTTTTCCCTGTCTTCTTGAGTCTTCCTTTCTGAAGCCTCTTGGCTTACGTAAAACCTCCATCAAATAAATTTGTTACACTTCTCTCTTGGTAATGTGCCATTTGTTACAGGGGCCTCAACCATGAAGCTTGCAGTGGCTGAGGAAGTGTACCTGCCACGTGTGGCAGTCACAGTAAACATGAAGAAAGGATTAGCTCCTTCACCTTCAGGTTCTTAAGAGAGAATTATTCTTTACACCTCATCTCTCCTCTGCATTTTAAAAGGCACCAGAAACCTTGATCTGTATGGGAAAAGTCTTCCTGAATTTATTCTTCACAGTCATAGAGTGTAGGAATCTGTCTGTTTTTGTATTTTCAACTGGCATTTCTGATAGTCTGAGAATTGAATTCATAGTCACTATAGAGCATGTAAGTTTAAATTAATCACAATATACAAGTGACTTAACTTTTCTCCTCTTCACTGTCCTTTTCTTGGGCTAGCAGGGGTATGCAAAGTAGGGAGAAAGGGCCTGGTAGGCAGACTGCTCTGATTTCTAGCAACTCTGGCACAGGCTTCCCCTCTGGTTAAACTCAGGCCTTTCTCCTTTAATTCCTTAGTGCAGTGCAAAGAAGGCAATGATAGAAATCCCCTCTCCCACTAGATGAGTGCTCACATTTTCAAAATCTTGCACACAGATCCCATAAATAGGGTGCCCACATCCGTGGGAAGTAGATCGAGGAGGCACTGTCCCTTCCTGACACTCACTGAGGGCCAGGGCTGCGACTCTCCGCAGGCCAGCTTACCAAAGTGACCATGACCATAACTGGAGGTGATCGGTAGAGGCTGTCTAACAAATTTAAGTGAAGGACAGAAGGGTGACAGAGAGTGATCTTCCTAAACACCCTCCGCCATCCCAGGATCAGGGCCGAGAGACAGAGGTAAGACTGGAAACGAAGGCGCCACTCCCAGTGCTTGTGCGGTTTCTCAATGCACAGTTATGGCCGGAGGACAGGCCGACTGTGAGGCTGGAGGACGGGCAGACCGTGAGGCTGGAGGACGGGCCGACTGTGAGGCTGGAGGATGGGCCGTCCGTGAGGCTGGAGGACGGGCAGACCGTGAGGCACGGAACGGGGTTCTAGAAGGTTCCTAGGGAACATGGAAGCTTGCCGGAGGAGTTAAGGACATATTCCTCCCAGAAAGGCTGACCGTGCGTCACCTAACCATGCCTTCACACGTGGATCCTTTTTTCTAACAAGTTACTATCCAGTTTTTCCTCTCAGTACCTTGTTCGGCATGTGGGGCTCTCTCTCATGGCTTACTAGGACACTAAGCTCTTGGTGTTTCTCTATCAAATTGGCTGTAGGGAACTTAGAGAAGGGGTATACAAATCAAGTGAACATGCAAAGTACAAGTAATGTGGAGATTGCAAAAACGGTGGCCCTGTAGATCCTACAAATACATACTGAAGGCAAAGTAGAAAGAGCTTTTGGAGCTGGCTGGGACTCTGCCTCTGATTATCATATAGTTGGGGGTAAGTTGTTTGTTTATTGTGGGTATTGTTGTTTATTAGGATTAAACCCAGGTGTGCTGAGCTACATCACCAGTTCTTTTATTTTTAAAAATTTATTATTATTATTATTGTTATTATTTAGAGACAGGGTCTCATTATATACTTCAGGCTGGCCCTGAACTCACTATGTAGCCCAGGTCAGCCTCGAACTCACAGCAATCCTCCTGCCTCAGACTCCCAAGTGCTAGAATTATAGGTGAGAGACACCACACCCAGACATCTCAATTATTTTTATCTTCAGATTTAGTCTTGCTAAATTGTCCAGGCTGAGTCACTCTGATTACAAGCATGTACCACCACAGCAGGCTGCTATGCTGTTTAAATTTTAGTTTCCCCTTTTCTTTGTGTAAAAGCAAAGCATTGGACCATATATCTAAAGACCTTTCCAGTCATAAGATTCCAGTGGCAATGGGCATGGTACAGAGTGGTTTCCTACTTAAAATCTGCCCTGCCATTTACCATTTGTTAAGCCTGGACAAAGTCTTCCTTTAAATATCAGTGCTTAGTATTTTCTTTCTATTTTTAAAGTACACTATGCATGTGAGAGAAAATACAAGTGGGTATATTAAGGAAGAAAATAAAGACTGCTCGTTCCCGACACCCAGAAGTAACTAAGTGTTCTACATTACAGACTGAAGTTTGATAAACCATTGCCTTAGGCCATATCAGTCCTACTGCTATTTTCATAGAGTCCATGAACTAAGAATGTTTTTTTAAAAATGATTGGAAAATCCCCAGAGGGATAATACTTTGTGACCCACTGAAGTATATGAAATTCAAAGTATCAATAAAGTTTTAATAAAACACAGTTGTACTCATTTAGGTGCTGACCATGCTTCTCATACTCTACAATGGCAGAGTTAATAACTGCAACAGAAACCCTATGGTCTATGAAGCCCAAACTACTTACGATCTGACTCCTTAACAATAATGCGTGCTGACCTGATACAAATAAGATATATGTATGAATGCAAGTATATGAAATTACACTATCAACTTTAAAATGTACATTTTTCTCTGAACATTTAAAGGCAAACACTTGATAATCATGGTAAATATTTCTTGTAATCATGATTTTAATTGCACCCTAACACTATATAGTTTATGATTTATTATAACTTAAACATTCTTCTTTTGTTGGACATTTGGTTTATTAAAATTTTTAACCTAGAAGTGTTACAAGCTTCCTTAGGCATAAGTACTATATCTTTGGTTAACTTTTTGACTCGAGTTTTAGAAGTGAGATATTGTTTAGAAAGTGTATGAACAAGTTACAAATATGCTAAAATGTGGCGCCAATTTAAATACCCAGTATTCTCAGTGAGATGCGACTGCCCATCTCCCTGTACCTTCTGAGTGATCATCACTACACTCTATTCATGAGAAGAGAAGAAAAGAGGGAGAAGAAGACGAGAGAGAGAGAGAGAGAGAGAGTGAGTGGGCCAACTGCTTCGCTACTATGAATATATTTCCTTTTCACTAAAATGAGGGTGGGGGTTCTAGGCACTGAAAAGGTTTGCTATGAGGATCCATTTTTTAACTGTGAAGTGCAATCACTGGGCTCATAATTATTCTGATTCTATGGAAGCTGTATATATGAACCAGTTTTCATTCGACTCACCATAACTGTCCTTTTCAGAAGAATCAGGTCTTAACTTTATAAAGAGTACTTCATCTTTGCATTACATTCTTAAAATTAGATCCATGTGTTTATTTTAATCACTATTTGATACAGTATTAATATTCTTATTTATCTTCTGCATGCCATATGGATTAAATTCTCATTATCTTTGATCTTAATACTTTTAAAATATGTAAATCAGCAGACACTCTCTTTAAAGCAGTGTTTGCATCCCTGTCTATTATTGCCTTGGGCAAAAGGAAAATATCTGCCTTGCAGAAAAATCCATAAATTGTGTGGGAATCCTAAAACTCACATCTTATATTGGTCAGTCTATCAAATAATGGCCAACTGCAAATGAAGCCAATTAGAATGGAGTATTTCTCAAATCTGAGATGATTTGCAGGAGCTTGTGTGCATGCATATCATCACAGCCACGTTTCAGGGCAAAACTGGTTAACATTTTGTGACTTGCTTAACTTGAGCAGATAGGACACAACACAGCTTTTCTGAGTGTTGAAAAGCATGAAATGCTTCTGTGTTCTGAAGCAGTTGGGGGGAAGGGTGCAGGGTGGCCTTGCTTTGCTCATTTTGAGCTGGTGCAAATCATTTCACTATTTTAAGCCTCAGTTTCCTCCGTTATAAAATAAGGTGATTAAGCTGGTGAGTCGTAAGGTATATTTCAGTTCCAAGCACTGATCGGAAACTATAACAAGCCATCACTGCAAACATATTAAGAAACTTTAAACTGGGGGCTGGGGATTTAGCTCAGTGGTTCCAGCACCTGTCTTGCAAGCTCAGGGCTCAGGATCAATCCCTGGTAACCATATAACATACTGGGTGTACAGATTCACGCCCAGCAGCAATCAGTACCACATACCACAGTGCCGGGCGTGGTGGCTCACGCCTGTAATCCCAGCACTCGGCAGGCAGAGGCAGCAGGATTGCTGTGATGTGAGTGGGAGGCTGAGCTCAGGGTCAGCCTGAACTACAAAGCGAGACACTGTCAAAAACAAGAAAAAAAATAGACTGATTGATAGAAATTCATCTTAAACAGGACCATTTATATGTTCTATTTATAACCAAATCTAGTCATTTAAAAGGACTTTTTTTCTTAAAAAAATATTGCAAAACATGGGTTAGTATTTTTACCTGTTAACTTGAAATACATTCTTCCAGCTTGAGCTGTGATAAACATTCCCCCTGAGTAGAGCTTTTTAAAATAATGGTATACAATTTTTATAGGAATATACTTCGTCGATTAAAGGGTATTTGCATAGCACTAAATACTATCATCTAGTCCTGCTTATTTATAAAGTTACTTGCATTTTGCCGGCTATTCATTTTACTTTGGAAAATAAACAGTGAGTTATGCAGAAATACAATGGAATTGATCGCTTTTTGGTCCACAGGAGGGCTATGTTATAGTTCTTTTTGGGAGAATTCATTTTTAATTTATCACATAGGTAGCTAGCCTACAGTGTTCTTGTGCTTTCACTCAGAAGCACCTACATTTTACTTGGTGTTAGATTGTGCACTTTGCTTCTAAATTCAGATAAATTTTGCTGATACAATGTAATAAACACACATTGAGAGTCTCTTAAAAGGAATTCAACTTCTAGAACCAGTCCATTAACAGCATTCTCCTATAGACATTGGTTCTACCTTAGAGATTTATAGCCCAGCTTTATGTATGGACTCTTCACGGAGCTCTAGCTCCAGTTAGTAAAACACAAACACCCCGCACAAGACACACAGCCATAATATCAAGTACAGGAGATGGAAGTCTACATGCAGATTACTGGAAAGGCCAGAGGTTCAGGAATATCCAGAGAATATTATTTCTCCTAATAGACTGACCTGGAATATAAGGGATGATTTAAACATTTAGTAAACATTTACATTTAAAAACGTCATAGTAAAGGACATGCTGCCATTAATTTCGCTCCAAAAATATATTTCTTCTTGCTTCCAACACACTTACCTCATCAATCTTACCATTTTCAATTTGGGAAGTTCTCTTTCATTCCTTTCTAAGCATGAACCTTATTCAACATATCTGCCATTTGTGGAACTTCTGGCTCTTCCCCAAAGTAAAAATGATCATGAAAGGCAAACATTTTAAATCAGTTTAGGATATGGAGGTAGCCATGAGAGCACAACTAAAGATACTCAGGGTAAAGGACTTTCAGAACTGCCTTCAAAGTGGTAAGAATAATGGGTATAAGTGTGTTAAAAGCAAGATGCAGTATTTTGAGGGGAATAAATGGCAAGATGTCTTTCGCTGTAATAATTTTTTTTTTTTTTTTTTTTTTTTTTTTTAGGTTTTTTGAGACAGGGTCTCGCTTTTGTGGTTCAGGCTGGCCCTGAGCTCAGTCTCAAACTCACATCACAATCCTCCTGCCTCTGCCTCCCGAGTGCTGGGATTACAGGCGTGAGCCACCACGCCCGGCACTGTGGTATGTGGTACTGGTTGCTGCTGGGTGTGGGTCTCCACACTCAGTATTGTTATGTGGTTACCGGGGAATCGAACCCGGGCCCTTGCGCTTGCAAGACAGGCGCCGGAACCACTGAGC